>CAJNOQ010008340.1:0-11298 GCA_905250885.1 Didymodactylos carnosus | reverse complement strand
AAGGTTGACTACGTCTGTCGCTAACTTATGATCTTTTCTCATTGGTTTGTACCCTTTAGTGAGAAAATATATCAATACTCGTTTTTTTCTTTTCTTTTAAGAATTTCTATTTCATAGATGTTATCACTAAATATGGAATACTATTTTCCAATGTGCTGTACCATGATACGTATAGAGTTACGTAAAAGAACATGAGCATACTAGTGATATAGAGGACGATTTTCTGCATGCGAAACGGAAATAAATAAAATTACTCTGTATTTTGTTTCAGCTCACTCTCCAACTGAGCCCTCAGTGAACAAGATAGCTTGCTTGCATCATGTTCCCGAAGAAAAAACCGGGTAAAACATGGTGAAAGTAGTCTGAGAAAACGTTATGTAACCTTTGCAAGCCCCGGGATCAGGGTGCCTAAATCCAATTTGTCGAAATCAAGAGCTTTTCGTTAAAAATCAGGAGATTTTTTCTAAAAAATCCGGAGATGTTTTTCGAAATTGGAAGAGAAACATGAGTATCGGGCAGTTTTTTCTTGGACAGGCAAAATAAAAAAATCCAATAACTTTTTCAAAAACAAATTTTTTTTGAAATATTTTTTGATGAAACAGTATTATCATTTCTTACAGACTGCATTACGCATTGAGGAAGAAGATTTTGATCCAATGAAGTTGGAAGTTCACTAATCTCATCTTCTTGTGATGAGAACATTCGATAAATATACAGCGGACTCTTTCAATGTACAATTATTTAGACTCTTGGCCCAGAAATTCTGTTTATGAAAGTGATAATCTTTCATCGTTTCAGAAAAAACGAAACTGATGCAGAAAAACAATTGAAAATCAGGAGAAAATCTTCAAAATCAGCTCCTGAAATCAGAAGACTTTTCATGAGGAGAAAAGTCTACAAATAAGGAGTCTCCTGGCCAAATCAGGAGATTTGGGCACTCTGTCTGAAATGAACTTTTATCGTTTTATTGAGACTTTTTTGAAGGAAACTTCTTTACAGTTCTCATTCCTTTACACTTTTGAAGAACTGCGGTAATCAAGTTATTGGCTTAATCGCATGATGTTTTACCCGGTTTTGTCTTCGGGAACATGATGCAATTAAGGAAAATCATTTACGCTCAGTTAGACATCAACCTTTTCATCCATTTCTCACTTCTGTAGATCTTTATTCTGAGATTATCACACAATTAACATGTTTAATTGAGCCTTATACATCAGAAAACTGCTGAGATTAATGCATTTTTTAAGAAAGAACACCGCCTTTTGATACTCAGAATGGCTGACGAAACAAATTTCCAATTTTTCTACACTTCAGAAGCGTTTTTGACTTTCACCACTCTTTACTCCGTTGTACGAATTGAATGTTTGAAATGATACAGATGAAGACAAGATAGCAGAAAAAAGAATTCTCTGCCTATCTTGCGGTCCAAAAAATCATCAACAGTTATGATCCATAAAATATCACATATAATATAAAAGAACCAATCACAAGTTTGGTAGATATATCTGCTTTAGTATCGTTTTTCGGTCAAAATCAATTTAATCCTTTTAATTCCCATAGTTTTATGGCTTAAAACAGCTTAATTGCTCTTTTATTTCGAAAATCTCTTTATTTCGGCAGCCATTTTGTCGTTTTTACATAGTTTTTGATCTGACGGCTAGCCTTTTTCAAAATTCCTGCTAGCCGTCAATTGACGGCTGTTTTTTGACGGCTAGCGGGAAACAACCCTCTTTGGTTAATTTTAGGAATGGCAGCCATTTTGAATTTCTATTGGTTGGTGCACAGAACCAGTTAAACTGTAGCCCATTCGTATGATACTATTTTCAGTGTTGAAATAGTAAATTGAGCACTACAAATTATTTCTTTTAAAGTTAAATAAATCAGACAGAATAAACAAAGAGCAAAAAGTCCACTATCCGTGTTTAGGCGCGAAAACACTTTGGCAGTGGCGCCAAAATAATAGCGCCTAGAAATAGAAATAAAATAATTTTTTTTTCTGAATTTCCCTTTTCCAAATTTTATGCTAAGTTAATATAAAATTAATTCTAAGATTTTATATATATATATGAGTCTGTATCTCTGAGCCTGACAAAAGTTCGTACTTTTCATATGACCCATAAATAAAATAGCGCTCGTTCTTCGAATTTGGAACGCCTTATTCGTCAAGAGAAAGCAATCGTGCAAAATGTTTACAAAATACGTTTCCATCAATATTTCTATATCTCGTTTTCAAATCCAGAAGAAATCGCGTTGGTGATCGACCGAGGAGCTCTATTACAAACATATCCTCCTCGAGAAACAAGAAAACTCGTTCGTGGTTACGCTAACGACCTGTTTGAAGCAGCCTTGAAAGGATATTTAAAGTTACATCGACTAGTAGATATTGCACAGGGTGAATTTTTCGCATAGCAAGCGCACATAGGTTTTTAATTGCTCCAAAGAACTGAAAACATGTGCAAATACGTTTTCTGGTATGTTCTTTCTAATAGGATTACTTGTTGAGCCGAAAACTGGTTTTAGAAGGGCATTTTAGAGATCCGATCTCTAGAAAATCGTCCGAAAGCTGGTTTTGAATTTTTTAAATCATACCGTTCGAATCGCCATAGCCGGAAACCTATAAGAATATTATTTATGAGTCTTCATCACGCTTCAAGAAAAGGTTTTTGAAGACTGGGAAGTTGTTATTCGTGATCAGCTCGTCAAGACAAATCAGAATATAAAGCACAACAAATTTCACTCAAACTTTGAATTACGTGCATCTTACCTTTAGCCATAAATCAGTGCGTTCAATATGAATATGTTCCGATTCTTCATTTGTAGAATCTTCACTTTCTTGTGAAACATTTTCATTGGACAAACGGTTGGAGGCTACAAAAAGACTCTGTTTACCTCGCTTGGAAGGCACGATAAACAATAAATTAAACAACGAAAACAAAAATATCACTGACCTGAAAGAAAGAGCCAACAAATGAATGAAGCGACCACAGTTGAACATTCTTTAAGGTCCCAAAATCCTAATCTTCTCGTGGAATTTTCTAGAAAACCTCTGAAGATCCTCTAGAAATCTTCTATAGATCTCGAAAGTATTTCCATCAAATTCTACATCGTTTTTAACCTCCAGTTACTTCGACATAAATGACACTAAAAAAAAAAAGTTTAATCGTAAAACACTATCCCATTTTCTAGACGATTCTAGTCAAAGTCAATTTACTCCGCGACGGACGAAAAATTTTAGAAAAGCGAAGCGTGCTTTTGAAGCTGGTCATGCGGCGCTTTTAATGAGATATAAGTCATCATTGCAGCCCATAATAGAAAAAACTAGACAGATTTATAAAAGCACGCCTCCAATTTTGAAAAATGGGCATTGGAACGTCTCTGCCGAACGGACATTCAAGTTTGAGATCAGTCAAATATCTCCATTATATGCAGCATAAATATAGTTCGAAATTATGAGTTTTCGAAAACCTAGTAATTTTTCGAGTTTTAAGACCTTTCGAGTTTTTTCACTTTTCGACACGAAGAAACTATTTTCAAAAATTAAAATTTACATATTCGTGATCAGCGTCGAATTCTGTATCGAATGATGGATAATACATTAGAAAAAAATCTTACTGAAGTTTTCAATTACGTGCACCTTAGAAAAAAACTATGTTATCTATTTTGGAAAGGGCATATGTGATCTTCTTGAAGACAAGATTGAATGCAAAAACTTACGTTAAATTGTGTAACGTTGTACTCCAGAGATATGATTTGGAATGTACTTGATAAGAAGTTGCTAATTGGTTGTTGGAGATTTTAGGGGCTTGCGAAGGGTTTAAACTACAAAAAATTCTCAAAAGGATCTCCTTTTCTTCAGAATTCAATTCTCTATCGATGTAGATTATTTCTAGACAATTTGGTCTTCAAAAGTTTGTCTGGGAAGGCAGTTTTCTGGAAAATTCATAAAGGTTTTTGGAAAATTCTGAAAGTATTCCCGTTCAATTTGTCATGATCTTTTACCTAGCAAACCGAATTTTTGTAGGATTTGAATAAGAATTAATTGTTTTCTTGGCAAATGAGACGCTTACTTTCGAATAAAAGTCAAATATTTCGAGAACGAAAACGAATTTCAAAAAAACGCAATGCATATTTTTTTTGCCTTTGCAACGGCGAATCGAATAGCACGTGAAATGTGGTTTCATCTCTTGACCAAAAAAACTAAATAGATTTACAAGATAAGGAAGGAGAAGCTGGAGGTTCTTAGCCCCGTTTGACGACCAAAATTTGTTTTTTGGTCTGGTTCCTTGAGATATAGTCTTTTTTATGCAGGTTTCAACGATGAATAAGAAAAACATGGTCTCCAACTTCCAAAATGAACTAAAACTGAGTTATTCAGTTTTTAAAAAAGCTAGCCATTTTTCGAAAAATGAGACCCTTGGAGTTTTTCGGAGTTTTTTCACTGAAAACTTGCACGTATGCGGTTAAGATTAAGATATTCTTGATCAGCTTGGAAAGTTCTACCGAATGATGTATAAATAAGCCAAAACTAAAATGGTGTGAAAAGTTTGTAATTTGGTGCCTATCAGGCATTTTGTATCAACTAAAAGTCGTATTATATATTAACATTGACTACTTTATCAACACTTTCCACTTATCAAGTTTGCATGTTATCGAAACTTATTGCATTACTAATGCTGATCAGGTCATGTTCAAACTTTAAAACTCTGTGTCTTTTCTCATAGAAAACTACGCGAATAATATTTTCGAAATGGTCATGGCCATTTTGCAAGCAATTTTATTTTTTGTTGATGTCTCATTTCCCACATTGCAAGCAAGAACTATTTTCAGATCTGCTAGACATATTAATCTTATGTACTTCAAGCAACACAGGAAACGCTTTGGCTCCAATCGTAGAAACAGCACTCTTTTTGTCTTTTTTTCTTTGACTCTTTTGATGTTTTTGTGTTTGACAAAAATGCCAACACTTTCTAAAAGTTTCTTTTACTACGGTAGCTGGAGTCTTTGTCTCTTCATTCACTGTTATGTTCTTTCGACCGAAAATTAGCTTTTCCAAAAATATCCTGAAGTAGAAATACTTCTTTCCGTTTCTTTTCTTAATGTTGTTTTTTTCCAACAGAAAGAAAACGACTGTTGTTCTTCTTTCGCAAATAAATACTCTTCTCCGGAAATTCAAAAGATGTACAGAAATTTTTTGTTTTCCCCTGGAGCGGATGTCATTGAAAAGAGCATACAGAATCACAGTCGGACCGATATTTTATTTACATTTTTATTTCCACATAACTTTCACGTCAAGAAAAGGCAGAACATTATCAATTTCATTCTCGTGTATGAATTGTATATCTCATAGATTGATGAGTCTTTTTCTAACATTATACAGCAGCAAATAATACTAAAAAAGATAATTTTAAGAAAACTCGTCTAGTTGTTGACCTGTCATTTGTGAAAAATTCATCTAGAATACTAAGTTAAAAGTTAACTTATTTGACAAAAGAACAATTAAGTGATTTAATCATAATTCATGATTTAAAAATAATTATGAAACCACCAAAATCAGTTCGTTCAATTTTTCAAGTTAAGGACAATATTCCTAATTCACTTCAGTCAAATTTAGTTTATGCAGTTAATTGTAATGATTGTGACGATTCGTATGTTGGTAAAAGTGAAAGGCAAGTTTGCAGAAGACCAGTGAAACATGCCACACCAAAATGTGCTCTTGACCCTAGTTCTGTCTCAGCACATGCTCAAAATCTTTCTAAATCATCGAAGAAGACTAGAACTAAACAATGTGTTACACAGTACTCTAATGCAACCAACTTAAGACGTTCTTTTCGAATAGCTAATAGAAATAAAAATAATATAACAACTGTATCTAATTTAATACTTTTAGACGATGACGATTCGACCCGTGATCCTATAATTGGAAAAGAAAGTAAATCAACAATTTCTAAACATATTTCCGACACAAAGCATAAAATAAATTGAGATGATTTTAAAATATTGCTTAAAGATAATAGTTTAAATAGATTATTAATAAAAGAATATTTAGTAATTTTAAGCCTTAAACCAAAATTGAACAACACTGTACGCTCTATTGCTTTTTTTATTTTTCCTGAGGGTGTTCTAAAAAATTTAACCAAAGATTCAGGAGATTAGAGTATTTATTCTTGCACATATTTCACATTTTTTCTTTTTTTAATACTCTCATCTCCTCCTTACGTTATTAACGTTACGTTCATTAGGTCATTTAGTTCATCGTTTCAACAACACGTACGGTTTTTTTCTTTCACTTGTAGAAAAACCTCAAAAGGACTTGGGTTCATAGGCCTTTCTTCTCGAGTTATAACCGTTTTACTGCTTTTTTGCCCTGCTGGAAGGGATTTGAGAAAAAGTCGAATGACGTATTTTCGACCTGATATTTTGCCCATAGATAGGTGTCATGGTCACTAGAATGTCCTAAAAGTTTCAGCCAAAACGGATGCTTCCTTCTCGAACTAGTCGAATTTCAAAAAACGCCCATATTTATTTAGTAATTTAAAAATGCCGAGTTGCCAAAAAGAAAATTCATTATCTCGAGAAGGAAGCATTCGTTTCGGCTGAAACTTTTTGGACATTCTAGTGACCATGAAACCTATCTATGGGCAAAATATCAGGTCGAAAATACGTCATTCGACTTTTTCTCAAATCCCTTCCAGCAGGGCAAAACTACAGTAAAACGGTTATAACTCGAGAAGAAAGGCCTATGAACTCAATTCCTTTTGAGGTTTTTCTAGTCTCAGTAGGCCATTTGAATGAGACAAGTATCATTTGAAAAGCGAGGGACACCTGAGAATGTTCCCTCGTAAGCTCCACAGCGATAGCAAGCAGACGTGGGCGGGAGATGAGGAACGAACTATTATATTTTCTAACAAAAGCTTCCTTATACAAAGCGTACGCTGCTCTAGTTCAAACTGAAGAGGAAAAAATTTCAAAAAAGTAGTTAAGGCTGAAATACGACTTTTCTATTTAATTTGATCTATCTATCCTTAAACACCTGTCTGGCTATTTCGACTCATACCTAGATCGAGTGTTTGTCTAGTCATGGAATTCCGGAATACAAGATTTCATTTTAATATTTCTTCTTTTATTTTAATTTCCAAGTTGTCATTAATAACTATATAGAGAAGAAAGATAATCAATATAATTTCTTATATTTTCTAGCAATGTTTCTCAGCAGCAAGACAGTATACTGTAGCAATATTCTTCTTAAAACAAATTTGCTTTTGAAACTTTTATATCTGTATAGATCTACTCTAGATATAATTATTGTAAATTTATCTATATGGTTATGGAGCGTCCGATAAAACATAAAATCTGTTCTTTTTCTTTCAATAGGAAAAATGGTTTATACATACAGAATAGAAACTTGGACAACAATAATGCGAACAAAATTATTAAGACCAAACGGAAGGAGTGCAGAAGCGTCATCTTTGATGTTTTAAGTTAAAGCGTGTAGAAATGCATGATGCTCAAGATAAGAAATATTAAAATAAAATATTGTGCAATAACGCCTGAACAAACGGCCTAGTGTCATACAAGACTAGTTACGGAATTCCGAAATACACAAATAGATGACTGTTCGATGGAAGTCTAATTGACTTCGCTAGTTAATGGAACACTAAATACGATACACCTTCGCTCGTCAGTGCTTTCTAACTTTAATACTGTACCAGTCTCTTGTCTCCTTGTACATACTTGTCTTCGAACATCGTTCAACAGTTGTGTTTGTTCATAATCATCGACATCTATTATTGATGTTTCTGCTTCATATTCTGAAATGTCTTGTTTTACTTTCAATGACTTCGATCGAGCTTGCTTTTTTGTTTAACTATCGTCTCTCGTTTTGCCGCTACTGATTTAGCTTAAGTAATACGTTTAGTGTTTTCGACTGTGAGAATATCGGGCAGAAGTGAATCAGGCTGTAGTGGATTAATTTTAATAATAAGTGCAATACCGATTTTGACCTTTAACATGTCTGTATTTTGTTTTTGAGTCATTATGCTCTTACGGAAACAATCTTGGTTACTTTCGATCATAACTTCGAAACACTTACATGTATTTAACCTCACTGAGGCTAAATATTTTGTCACACGGTTTGCCGATGGTGTTAAGAATCGTTATAAGCGGGAATGACATGATTCTATTGACCATCGTACTTCAGTAACCAAACGACTTTTATTCGCGTCTGTTGTACAACGTTACTTTTCATCTTTTGTCAAGTGAGCAGGCATTTTAACTTCCAAACCTAACTACTCAAAAGTTTCTCGTACATTACCAAAAAACCTTGATCAAGCACTACTACATTACACCATTCCGTCAGATCATTATGGACTTCTGTAACATGTTGAGCAATCGATGCACTATTTGTACTACCAGCATAAGGACCAGTCGTATCTAAGACATATCCATCCGGAAACGTGATAGACATCATTTTAAAATATGACGTTTCTTTTGACCAGAATACATTCTTCGATTAGCAGCAGTATCGCTGCTTTTACCAACATAAAAATACGTTCCATTCCATATTAAACAGACCCCATCGCCAAAAAATGTTCGAGAAGACAGAGTTGGGCAATTTCAAGTCCGGACTTGAAGCTTTTATTGACGGACTTGGGCTTGACTTGGGGATTTTTTTATCAAGTCTGTTTGAAGTCCAAGGATTCAAAATCTATTGCATTCAACAACGGAATGAGTATAATCTGATACTTGATATATTAATCTTTTTTTCTGTCAAACATGCATTAACGTATGGATAAAACTTATATACTCGTCATACATGATTAAGACACGCTGTATAATGCATTCACTATCAACAACATGTTTTGGATATCCATTATCGTTCAATATCTCGCTTATATATTGGTAATTTCTTATGTATCAATTCATAAGATGAACATAAGTTCCAGGTTCTATTAATCAAAGTATGAGTTAATCCAATTTCATACCTGTTAGGAGCAACACTTTTCTAATTTACATACTGACCCATATCAATTGGTTTATGATAAACACCTGTAGTGAACTTCTGATTAACTTTCTTAATCATAACTCAGATGAACCATTGCTGTCTGATTATTAATATATAAGTCTAAAAGTCTTGAGTCTTTTGATATTTCTTTCTCGCAGTAGTACATCTAAACCGCTGCGCAACATAAACTAAGAGTCTCTTCAGCTACTACCACATCAACTACAACCCTGATTGTGGTAGTTCCACAATCTCAATTATCTAATTCGGAATTTTGAAGAAAAGTTGGATTTGAGGCTTGGGCCTTACGGATTCGAAACATTGTACGGTTTTCTTACAAACAAAAGATTTTTTTATATGATTTATCAAGGCCGGAAAAAATACGGGTGTGAAAGTATCAGCAATAAAAGCGGTGGATCTCATGCGTTCCGCTGTCAAAAAAGGTAAAAAAGTGTTTTTGGTCAATGAATATCACACAGTTCAACAGATGAGATCGCTGTTCAGCCGAATGACTGCTCAACTTCGAAAAGGAACTCTAAAGGCTCCTATGCTATTAGATAAAGATGAAGTTCATGAACTTGGGGATGACAAGTCATTTGATAAAGAAGATGATGTGGAGCAGAAAATTCGAAAGAATGGTAAAGTGATTATAGACAAACTAGAATCTTCCTCGCATGATTTTTCAGCTGGCGATTGGATAGCCGTTGACGACGGTCCATCTTGGCTGCCTGCTGAGCTTTTACAAACTACGAAGGATAGCCTCTACGTTAATCTTTTACAAAAAAACGGCCGAAAGCTTTTACAAACATCCACGAGAAGTACGCAAGAATTCGGTTTCTATTGAGAATGTTCTGTGTGCGTTATCTGATCCTACTTTCATGCGTCGGAATATTTATAACGTTTCAGATGAAGAAGTACGACGTTTAAATAGTAAAATTTTTGGAACATGATTTATTTGAGTTAATTTTGACCTGTTTGCAAAGTTGATTATAGTTTTGTTTTTTCTTTGTTGTAAAATATATTTAGCAGCGTTTTATGTCAACAAAGAAATTCATACTTTTCTTCTCATTTAACATGATTTCATACTTTCTTTGGAAAAAGTAGACCATTGAGTGAAATGAATAGAATGAAAGAAACCAGCAGACTAGAATATAACGTAGAAGAGTCTTATTGGCAAGAAAACTCAGAATAATTATAAATTGTAATCATGTTCCACAGGTTTAGTGTTGATTAAAGTTTTATTATTTTATGCTAAGATATAGAAGAAGTAAAAAAGTAGTATTAAAATATCTTGATTTTGAAAAAAAATCTTTTTGACCGAATAAAAACTGTTCCAAACCTCATTCACAGGTGCATAAATACACCCTAGTAAGGCCTTCATTTAACCTCTGTCCAGATCAGATTGAAGGGGATAGGAGTGTGAACTGGACACCTTTCTGATCTTTTACTATGTTGTAGAGCACATCGATAGTTCCAAGTGAGGAGTTTCCTTTCCACCTCTAGGGAAATTCTCGAAAAATTTTGAAAACACAAAACGTTAAGTTTTTTGCTTACGAGAATTTTAACCTCAACATTCCAATTCGATTCGAATCGAGCTCAGATTTCTTACTGCCATGCTCGGAAGTGACCTCTCCAAGTTTTGTTTCCATACTTGTTCACAGAGATGCTCTCGTTCTTCAGAAAGTTATGCTAGAGTGTTCTCAAAATACTTTGTCCATTCTGCTAGAACTCCAGCGGAAAACTGACTTTTTAAATTCTATTATTTTGTCAAAAATAACGTCAAATCACAAAAAATGCAGGTTATATGTACTCGAAACGCCCTAAACAATAACGAAAAGTATAAGACGCAAACGCATCACATGCGCTCGAGTAAGAAAGGCAAGTACTTGGGTAACGAACATAAGTACTGAAGTCAAGAGGTTTAAGCGTTTGAGCCTGCCAAAATGCCTCATGATTTATCTCAAGATGTGTCCTGGGCGCTTGACTTTCTTGTTCAAGATGGTCAGGCAGTGCATGCGCATGAGAAAAAAAGTTCGCCTAGGAAGTCCATAAATTTACACCAACATCTGTTTTATGCTCGTATGTGTATTTCTCTACCTCTATGTCTATAGTTGGGTCCGGGTCACTTGGCCGACGCATCACTTGGCCGACACCATTTCGCCGACAAATTGTTTGACCGACATGCACACTTCGCCGACAACTCATTTGGCCGACAAATATTTGAAGTCAAAAAAACTGACATTTCTTGAAAATATTACGTCAAAATTTTTTTATTAAAAGTCACAAATATTTATAATGAA
>CAJNOQ010008339.1:0-11299 GCA_905250885.1 Didymodactylos carnosus | reverse complement strand
AAGTTGTGATCGAAAGCTCGAGTGTTTAAATAAATTCAGAAGAATTTTATTATGATTTTCATAGCAGTATTATACTTTATATTTAAAACTTTATTTCCAACTGCTCATTCAAATAATTTTTTCAACAATATTCGTCGAAGTATGCCAATGCGGTAACATCCGGCAATTAGAAAGGAATGTGGTGAAACAACAAAAAGCAATTGCAGATGTGGAATTCTTAAGATTATATTTACTATATAATTTAACTCCTAAATTTATCAAAATTAAATTGTGGAAGAAGAAATTCACATCATATCAACAACATCTTACATATCAGCGTGAATGTTTAAAATCGGAATTTAACAGCAGACACAATAACTCATTGAAGCATCAGAAAAGTTCACTTCTATTACTAAATGAATTGAAAACGAAATTAGATGTTAATGAAATTGAAACATTACAACATCTATTACATAGTAGTGCATCAAGATACAACAACAATGTTTAACAATTCATAGTAAAAAGTTGGAGAAATTGAACAAAGGTATGAAAAACTGAAATATAAATTGGTACATAACATTTCATCTTACATCTTGTTGCCAAATGAAGAACGGTTGTTATTACGAGGATGACAATTCTGTATTGAGCACAAAATTACCAATTTCATTGATTTTTAAACGGACATGGAAATTAATACATCATATTTGCAAAGATACTGTCATTCCTCTATCTTCAAAGATGTATGTCGCAGTTTATACTCCTATTCACAACAAATGATGAAAATATCTAAACGAAAATCTATTCGTAACATTAGTGATGATGAATACAGCGCATTAAAAGATAATAAAAAGATTGTAATTTGTAAGGCGGACAAGGGTAACTGTATAGTGGTGATAGATATGAATGATTATCTAAACAAATCACATGAAGTACTGAAATTAAAACAATTCGTTAAAATGCCAGCAGTCAATGGATTAAATGTACTGAAAGAAAATGAAACGAAAATGAATCAATACTTACGTTCTTTATATCTCAAAAATATAATTGAACAATCATTATATTATAGACTTCGGTCAACCAGTGCTTCACTTAGTGTTATGTACGGTCAGCCGAAAGTACATCGTAATGGTTATCCGTTAAGATCTATTATTTCGTCCGTTGGTTCGTACAATTATGAATTGTCAAGACACTTGGTACAAATTATTCAAAGATATCGTACTCCACCTCCATCATTTGTCAAAGACTCATTTCAATTCGTCGAAAGAATCAAAAATATAGATTATGAGGATGGTCAAATTATGGTAAGTTTTGACATTGAATCGTTATACACAAACATTTCTGTGTACGAAGCCATCGAAACTGCATTGGACCTGATTTATGTTGATGGTATTAAACCCAATGATATTCCATATTGCAGAGATGAGATGAAAGAATTATTAAAATTAGCGATATATGATGTTCCTTTCAGATTTCAAGCAGAGTTAATACAGTTGTTGATTGAACCACAGATGCTCCCTTCATATTGTGTCAAGCGCATTTTCAAGAACTTGTACAACATTTTTTCGGTTATGATCGGTTTCGGTTAACCGTAACCGGTGCATGCCTAATCGTGACAGAGAAATGTAACAGCTTGATTAATTAGTTCATCAGAAGTATCAATGAAAAAATATAATAGTGTTTTACATCTAAAGGAACATAAAGTTCTTTTCTGCTAGATTTTAAATATTATTCTTAAATATAAATTTTATCTCATAATAATATTATTTCAAAACGTTGTAGTTATCACGCGTTAGTATTTACTTTGTCAATAAATTAATTTTATTTAGCTAATTGCTTACGTAAAAGAGAGAAATGGTTATAAAACTGTACGGTTATATTTATTACTGTTTTATAAAAATGTGAAAAAAGAATGTTTTGACAACAGCTAATAAACGTTCTGAAGTTCACTTCATTTCCTACCCTGGAAATTTTTAGTGTCCGGCGCTTCTAGTGTTACGAGATAGGAAGATGGCAAATCGTCACAAATCATTACTATCTTTTCACCCGAGTGTGGTGTACAATCGTCATTCGCATTCGGTCAAGAAAGTGTCTTGCCGAGAAATTCCAGGATAGGGACAATTCGACATGGGCTATAATCACTGATGGTCAAAATCTAGAGACAGTTTTTTGAGGCTCGGAATTCTGAGAAGGTCTTTGGAGAACCTTGGGTATTTGATCATATCATTTCGGAATTCTGAGACTGGCAATAGAAAGAGCTAGCTAAACTATGTCTGATGCAAATTGAGATTCGTCGAATGACGCTGTGGGGAGATATGCACACGGGACTTTTGGGACATTCATAGTATCTCCTAACAAAATAGTCGCTTTTGTACAACTTCTACTAGTCGCATTTGGCACGCGAACTCACTCAGAATGTAAAGGCAAATAGTGCATCTTGTACTTGTTGAAGAGTTCTACATAACTGTTAAATAATCATTTTCTAACTCAAAAAATCAGATGTCCGCCCGCTCTATGGGAAAATGCTCACTGTGCGTATATATCTTTCTTTCTTTCTGTTTGGTTTTTACCATGATATGTTTCTTTCTGTTTTTTTCTTTCTTTTTTAATATGATATCGTTATGTATTATTTCAAGTGTATTGTAAAATTCCTATAGTAGGTAGGTTGTTATGCCACGCACTACAGTCGTGCCATAAGGGAGAAGATCATAGTTAAGGTTATTGCTTAAGCATATAGTCTGAGTAATTGCGCAAGAGTATATTCAAGGTTATGGTGTAAGATTATCGTCAAGATTATTGCACAAGGACATTTAACGCTATGGTGCAAGAACATTAAAGGTTATTGCAAATACATCAATTTTATTGTTAAGGATATCTTTTTTATTTGTAAATAAACGTTAGGTGAGAAAGATCTTAATTTACCCGGGAACCTAACATAGGTGTGAAGAAATTTTTAGTTTTTGTGTGGAAGTCTATTCAGGGTCGATTATAAACATATGTACATATCAACGTAGATCTTATCTTACAACAATGAAAAGTAATCACATCAGTACGTTCTATTTTAACCAAGAAATTGAGTAATATTGAAGTAGATCAGAGTGTAAGCATGTGTAATCGTATTAGAGAATTCGTTTTATGTTGATATTAACTCTATGCGGTTTCGATGACGTATGTGAAGGAATTTTTCCATGTCAACTAATAGATAAGATTTCCTGGAAATTTCCAATTACTACCACATGCATTTGTATAAATTTCTTACACAAGACCAACAAAAGAATGGAAACATACATTATTCATTTCCTTTTCAGATTCGATTAGTTATTATATGCGATAAAAGTGTCTAACAATATTATACCTGACTACTGTGTACATCGAATTTAATTATTAACCAATTCAAAAAAATGGAATGGAACTGCTCTTGGTGTACTTATCTAAATCCGTCTAATGTTGAGATATGTGAAACGTGCGAACAAGGATTACGATCATTTACAACGAATTCTTCCCAAGACAATCTTCTGGAATACGATACTGAAGATCAATCAAGCGAACAAATCAATAATCAAAGTAAGGCTTGGGTGTGATAGTTTAACTTTGTTTTAAAAATTAAAATCGAATTATGATACCTTAAAACTTTAACTTTAAAAAAATCAAAGTTAAAGTGATAAATAATTTATAGCACTAGATTTTCAGTCCTATATTAATTTTCAACCTAAGATAGAGCAAAAGAACGAGTACGTAATATCATACTTAAAATGCTATTTTTCAGACTTTTTTAATTAAATTTATGCTTATTTTTATCAACAAACAACTCCTTTAATTTCGAATCATCGAAAAAACGATTAAGGACTACGATAGTACTACAGAATATCGAACTACAAAACAAATTTATTTTAAATTTAGCTCTGATTGTAACGTTTAAAGTTTAAAGTGTAACTTTGAACTTAAACACTTTACTGAAGTGTTTATGAAGTTGAGGTATGATCCATAAGTACGACACTATTGTATTTTAGTTAATTTATTAACGTGTGAGATCCTAGTTTGGTATCAGAATTTTTTTATTCGAGTGAAGATTTAGGATTGATATTCGATATATATCACTACCAGATGCCAATTAATAAACTTTCTCGGAATTAGTTTCTATATTTTCAAGAAAAATAAATAGATCAGAATTTGTTTGTCTTCTGATTTCATGCAAATTTCTGTTGTTTTTCTATGGATAATGATAAACTATAGATTTTCTTTGAATTGTTCAAACAACAAACGTCACGATGAAATTCTTTTTTTATCTGTTCATATTTTAAATAAAAAAAGTCTTACATTCTGATTTCTGTTTAGATATGTCTGACAAGAGAAAAGATATTTATGTTCGAGTTGATGGTCAACTATTATTTGACAAACAAGCATCTGATGAGCGCAAGAAATCTATTGCTAGAAGAAAAGCACTGGATTTGCGTAAATTACTTCAAAATTCTGCATGTCAATCCAATGCGAAGAATGATACGTCGATGTCTTCTTCTTTGAACTGTTCAGATAATTCATATCATTCTGAATCTGCTGCAATCAATCAGAAAAACTTAGGAAATCGATCTCGTGCCGTATTCGTCAGTGCAAAAGCCAATCCATCGTCAGAATTTACAACGAACATTAAGAAAATATCTGCAGTCGGTGCATCAGCAACCGCATTCGCATCAAAGTCCAAAGGACATGCAAATGCTCTTAATGTTCATGCAAAAGGTGTCAATGCTAGTGCATCTGCAACTGCGGATCGTCTTACAGCTTCTGCATTAAATGCTAACGCAACTGGACTCAATGCTTCCGCTTCAGCATCAGCAACTGCAGTACGTGTAAGTACTTTAAATACCAATGTAACTGCTGCAAATGTTTCCGTTAGTGCAACTGCTGATGGATTAAGTGTTGCAACTGGAAATGTCGGAGTAACTGGAGTAGACGTGGCTGCATCTACTTCGGTATCAGCAGCAAAAGTTCAAGTAGGAAATATTGATGTGAACGGTGCAAGTGCTGGTGCAAGTATGAAAGTTAACGGAGGTGGTGTTACCGCCGGAAATATTGCTATTGGTGGACCCAGTGCTGCTATATCTGTTAATATAGATGGTTCATTATCATTTGGAAATATTAATATTGGCCTTCGACCATCATTAGATATTGGATTGGGATTGAATCTTGGCATTCCATTTTTAAGTGGTACAAAAATGGGATCACAAGGTAATGCGGGTGCTAATAATAGTCAACAGGTAGATGGACAAGGTCAAAATACGGGTGCATTACAAAAAGCACAAGATTACTTGTCATCTAGATTTCCGAACAAACGGATATATAAAACACCTGTGGATGTTTCTATTCAACGAAATAAAGATGGTCAAGAAATTGATCCACTTTTACCTGACACTGCAGGTGAGCAAGCAGATGTTGATGGTTCTGCTGTTAACGATGCTATCCAACGACACAATCAACTTGTTGCAGAAGGAATGAAATTTGCTGGATTCAAGGGATGTCCACCACCGAGTTCCACTACTAATTTATCTTCTACCCATACTTCTAGCTCTGATCCAGCTTGGGAAGGAATGTACACGTCTCCTAGTCCTGATGTTGCTGCTGGTTACGTTGGAAGTGACGACGGTCAACGAGTGGGAGATATTAAACGTGTTTACGTGCCTAACGATGCTGGAGATCTCTACTATACTAAAACAGGATTGGAGACACCTGAAGCTAGAGTGGCTGTGGAAAAAGTAAAAGAGCACTCTGGTGGCAAATATATGTTCAGTGGACCTCAAGACTCAAAGAATCCTGATTTATTTCCACCTGAACTTGTCATCTCACCTTCTGTACGTGATGAAGCAAAAGCTAATGGAAATTTAAAATTTGAAGCCTCAGCACATGTAGTTGAGCCTGAATCTCGTCGAATCGAACAATATCACCAAAGTGAGCTTGAACATTCAAAAATGATTCCAGATTATTTGGTCAATATTAAAACTGCAGTTGATTGTGCAAAAACTGGTGGTCGTGAACGACTTGCTCATGTTTTCCAAGGTCAACCACCATCAGGATGCTACAATAATCCGACACCAGAACCCAGCGTCCAATCAAAACAACCTGAGATGAGTGAAGAAGATAAATTATTATTAGAAGAATGTACAAAAGTAGGCGTCCATCTAACATCTGTCGAATTGGATCATTGGAAGAAGAAATTGAAGAGTGATGCAGAATATGAACGTGATGAAGATTTAAGTACTAATGGAAATACTAATATGAATACTAGTCATCAAAATGAAACTTCTAAAACAAAAGATGATGAAGAACTAGTCACAGAACCACCAAAACCATGCAAAAATCATGCGGCTAATGTTCGTTGCATGAAATGTACCCAAAACTCATCTGGTCTCAGAATTCGTCAAGTTCATAACAATATCCATGGTTTCAATTTTAAAGATTAGAACTGAACATTTTTTTGTTATCTTTTGTGTGTGTTGTTTTCCAGTTTAATATTATATCTCGAATAAACGTTTCCACGTGAAGCATCTTGAGAATGAGAGGGTGAGACTAGCTACCATGACCGGTTTCGTCCTTGCTAAAGGGACTCATTCAGATGGCAATAATCTTTAATTCGATTCAATATATATATAAAAATATATATAGAATCAAGTCGAGATTATTTATCCTATTACAAACTCACTATAAATAACTAAATTGTGAAACAACCAACTAACTAAACCCGTTCATACTGTAGACCTGCAGGTTGAGCCTCACCTAACCATATAGGCAGGATCATATTGTAGTTTTTACAGGTTAGATTAGATTTCAGAGCTTTTTGTAGGCTAGTTTAGATTGCCGTGTTCGCAACCTGTATTCAATGTAGATTTGTAGTTTTCAATAAAAATAATTTGTAAGTTTTTGCCAGTTTTTTGCCTCATTTTTAAAATTCCATTAAAAACTTCAGTTTTAGATATGAAGAGTTCATTCTAGCATAGTTCGAGAGAGGACATTAAATTATATAACGAAAATAATTCAATATTATTATCTGATGAAGTCTTTAATTTAATTTAATATCTTAAGTTTGCTTGCAATTCATAATGAATAATATTAAATATTATATTATAGGTATAATATAATATAAGCCAGACGTTTCAATTTATTAGCTAAATTTTCTTCAGTGGCAAAAAACAAAAACAAAAATAAATTTAGATTAAATTAGATCAATACATTTTAAAAACATTAAACATAAATTGTCACAAGGAGCTTTTTCAAATATCGTACATAAGATGTTAACAATAATACAATTGTACAAATGTGACGAAACAGATTGCATTATACACATATAACGACAATTTTATCTCTCTTCCTATTTCTTTATCTGTTTGCCAAACTTTTCTTTTCTTTACTTCTTTTAATTTTCCTATACAAGTAGATAACATACATAAGGTACATATCAAAAATATCGCAACGTAACACATGTCTATATATTGTTAACAACAAATTCAAAACCATAACTAATAAAACATGTAACTCTTACAAAAACAAATTATTTAATTATTTAATTAACATACACCTACATTAACCTACATCAAAAAGTTCTTGTTCTTAGGCATCTTCTCAAACCATAAAATGTAATTTTGACGGGTTCTTTCTCCACCAGTATTGGAACTAAGGGTTTTAGAATATTCTCCTTTTTATTCTTTACTTTTTTCCTCCTCAATAGGATAAAAAAATTTTTCCCGATCGTGGTTTAATCCACTGCTTAATCATAGATATCCATTGCGGACTAATCTTTTGACGCTTATTATACGATAAATTGGTGGTAGAATAAACACTTTCAAACTTCTTCCTTCGAAACAAATTACTTTCATTATCAAAAATTACGCTTTCATCAAATTTAATCGCACAATCGGTATTAGCACTGATATGTTGAACCAATTCAGAATTATCGATATCAAATTTTTTAATTTTCATTTTATGTTGTTTAATTCTTTTATATAATGATACGGTTTCACCTGTGTATAAATCACCACATTCACATAGTAACCCGTACACTGCAAATTCTCCAGTTTTTATACATTTTTCTTCAATAGTTTTATTTTTATTTATATTGTTTAGAGCAACTATTTTGCCTTTATTAACCATATCACCTATACTAGGATTAAGTTTTGTATAAATTTTGACTCCAAACTTTTTAAGGCAATGTCTTAATTTTTCTGTCAATTCATTAACATGAGGAATAACAATAACACTCTGTTTACTATTTTGCCCATTCTCAACCATTCGTCTATCCTCATTATTCTGTTTTCTCACCATTCGAAAAATTTTCTTTACTAAATCATGTGGATAACCACTATTCACCAGAATATTTACAAGTATCTGCATGTCATTATCATTATGATTTCCATTATTTGCTATCTGAATTCTCTTAATCATATTTATAGCAATATTTTTCTTCATTGCCCGATTATGATCAGACTCATAATGTAGCAAACGGTTACTTGCTGTTGGTTTTTTAAACCAATTTGTTTCTAAACATAATTTAGTTCCATTAAAATGGATTTGCACATCTAAGAAAGATATAGAATTACTTTTCTCGTATTCATATTCAAATTTCAAATTTTCATCTAACTTATTAAACTCGTATACTAAAGATTTAATTTGATTTTCAGATAGTTCTGACACCACAAATATATCATCAACATATCCAGCTAACCCAGAATATGGATATTTTTGAAAGTCCCAGTATTTTGCTAAAAATTCGTTGACAGAAATATCAGCTAAAAATGGCGATATAGGAAGTCCCATAGGTAGACCATTTAACTGATAATAGATTTTATCACGAAACTGAAATATTACATTTTCAATACAAAATTCAAATAAGCGAATTAAGCTTTCTTTGCTTAACGGCATTTCTCTCGTCCAATCTTCATTTAAGTCTAACATCTTGTCTAACGTTTTCAACATTTTATTTCTATCAATTGAAGTGAACATATCCGAGACATCTAGACTCGCAAGTGAATAATTCTTCTTAATTTTGGATTTGTAAAGCTGTTTAATAAATTCTTGTGTATTTTTAATACAACGAACTCCACCTGCTAATGATTTAGTTATCTTTGTTAAATATTTAGCTAAGTTTGAACACATTGTATCCCTCATTGAGACAATGATTCTCATAGGATTACCCTCTTTACGTACTTTCACTTGTCCCCTCACATACGGTATGTTTTTATTATTCAATAAATATTCCATAGTTTCTTTCTCAAGCAGTCCAAAGTAGTTAAGCTCTGAATACCATTGTAATCCCCTTTTCACATCACTTACCATACTATGGAAGATATCTCTCTGCTCATAAGATAAATAAATAAAAAAGCATACAGTTAAAAGATCTGAACATTGACGGATATACATACACACACATAAATCTATCTCGGCTAATGTCATCTAAAATCACGGTGCTTCCTTTCTCTATATCCTTCACATTGACTGTCAGATTAATAATCCTTTTCATCATTTTTATTCCACTTTTTTTGCTTAGCTCTCTTTTCTTTTTTTCTTTTTTTTCTTTTAATTCTCTGAAAGGATAGTGCACTGAGCGATATAATGCAACAATAGTTGCGACTTTGTTCTTGTACCATTTCTTTTTCTTTTTCTTAAAAATAAAAAAGTTTATACTGACAATTATATATGACACAATAACACAAATACATGATAGACATTGTAAGAGATAGCTGTAAATACCGCTATGATATTCGATACGAATAAAGAGAAAGACGCTAAGCTTTTTTTTTATAGAAATAAGAATTTCTAAGAAATCTTCCAAGGATTTTTCAGATTTTAAAGTTCTATTAAGCACCAACAATAAGTAAATGAGAAATTCAAAATCGGGCTCTGTCAACTCCCAGGCATAGGTGTTTATTTCAAAACAAAACCAGTCCGAGCTCTCTATCAATTACCTGGAGTAAGAATTCTTGTGAATGGCAGACGCCTATTTTTGGCCCTTGTTGTGGCCTCATCTCACGAACAGTTGCAAATGACGCCAAAAAAGAAATTTCTTTACCATACTTTGACATGGTCAACATTCCCTGAAAGTTTGGCTCAGATCAGACCTACCTGGACCGAGATAGGTTTCTGACCGAAGGGCTTAATGTTTGTTATTGTCTTTTACTTTTCGTTTCATATGTAGGAAAACTAATGATATAATAAGAACTGTGTTTAATCGACTTCCTGTCTTGCAGCAACGATAGAGTGTGGATATTAACTTTATTAGTGAAACATTCCTTGAAGCTATATTAGGGTGTTATCATCGTAGTAATAATATAAAAATATGCTTGGAATTATTAATTGAATTTATTCCTGAAGAAAAAAATTATTTACAAGATTATTTCAATTGTCTAATTAATGATAGTATTGAATTACTTGAATCAACGGATACACATTTATACTTTTTGGCTGCAACTCGAATTAGTGTGGCTATAGCAATAGAAAGATTTTTCCTCAATGGGAAAAAATTGGACAAATTGCTTCGAATGCAGTTGCATACTGCGTATCGTCTACAAGAAAACGGTCACACGTTGAAAGCAGCAATCGTCTATATAGAATTATTAGATATATGTAAATCAATAACAGATAATTCTATTGAAAACCGCAGATTCATTTCAAATATTAGTACAAATTGTGGTGTAATATGGTATGCAGCAATTAAAAATAAAAGCTTGCTATTTGAAGTGTTGCAAAAATTTAACACAATCGACGAAGTTTATCATTATATTATTGATACGCTGCATGTGACTGATGATTATTCAGATAATTTAGTTGGATTTGGAGAACTTCTCAATTTTTTGTACAATGAAAAACATTATTCAGAGATCATATGTGATGAAATGCTATCTCGGAAAAGTACTCTGTTTGAACTGAATAAAGATGATTTTTCCAACGATAATATTTATCTATATGGAAAATATGATACGCAAACGGTTGATTCAAATGTTAAGAACTTAATTACAAAATATAATAACAATTATCATATATTATCAAAACCATTTATATACTATACTTTCACACAATGTTATAGATTAACAGACGATAAACAAACAGCTGAAATAATGGCAAAGAATATGAATGATGGGATCGATAATTTCAAGAAAAATAAAGATTCAGAAAAAGAATTACATATCGATGAGAGTGGTGTCAAGTTCCACAGTTCCGTGGAAATTCCGGCAGAATTCTGCAGAACTGCAGAATTCAACTTCACATTCAAATATATACTGTAGTTAAGATTCTGTTCGGAATCTGGTTGAATTCCAATTCTAGTTCTACGAGTTATATTAGT
>CAJNOQ010008337.1:0-11299 GCA_905250885.1 Didymodactylos carnosus | reverse complement strand
ACCCTCAACAAATAGTTTTGGGTAGGTTTTTTGAGTATGCGCTTTCATTTGAACGGATCAAAAAAAGTTTTTTCATTGCGAAAAACCCAGTTTTTCAAAACCGAGGTCTCCAAAGACGCATTGGCAAAAACCATCGTCATATTTGGAATTAGCATGCTCGGTTACCCATTGTCTACTAAGTTTTACGTCAAAAACGATTTCACAGTCGAGAGTCTTTCCTCATAAAAGACGTTTCATTGTCGCCTCGCTAATAAGCATCCGATATCCACGCTTTTTCTGCTCTCGTCAATTATTGACTTCTTTTCTATCACACTTTGATAACGCATCAGTTTTTAATAGACATATCTATAATTGCAGAACCTTCAACTGTACCAACTCCAGTCGTAGCAGAATGGACTCCTATAATGCCCGCTTCTTATCTATCATCAACTGTTTGTTATCGTTTATCAAATCATTTTAACGGTCTATATCGTTCAATTGATATTGAGAATGTTGAACCATATAAAAATACACCACGTATGAAACCAAATGGTAAATACACTGGGCAATGTTGGTATATAACACCTATTAAGGATATTGAAAATAAAGGTTATTATTATCTGTCAACAGCATTTCGGGGTAAAGATATGGTGTTAGATCGTTATCAAACCAGCGCAGTACGTTTACAACCAATTGATGGAACATTAACACAACACTGGAAAATTGTACCGAGGTATGTTCTTCATCGTTGATGAAGAGAGACATAGATTAGTTAGACAATGGTACTCTGTCTTTGGAGCAAATTCAGTGTGTGAATTAGTATTTCCAAATTTTCTTCTCCAAAATTTCTTTGAATTATGAAATTTATCTTTTTTTACACAATTTCTATTTTAGAATCTAACGCGTTTTGTTTTCTGTCTGTTTAGTTCTGATTATACAGGTTATTTTTATATTAAATCACGTACAGATGGTGCGCGATTAGATGTTTATCAAACAAATACTGACCTCCGTTTAATTAGTGATGATGGTAAACCAACAACGGGACAAAATTGGAAATTTACAAAGTATACTTGAAAGTAGAAATCGAACCACTTATTCACAACAAGTAAAGTTCTCGACATTCATACAGTCTTTTTTTGTCGTTCGATACAGTGTAATTGTCTATTATGAATTTTCTGAAATTAATTTTAATTATTAGTTAACTTAAAAACAAATCATTAGTTCTTCCATTCACAGAGATTAAATTTGACAACCATGGCTAGAATAGATAATCGATCACCAGATCCAGACAGAGTTTGGCAAAGCTTCTCAAAAGGCAAATAATACAGAATAATACAAAAGGAAAGAAAGGAGAAAATATCATATTGAGTTCTGTAGCAAAAAGTAAAGTTTTGTTCATTTCATCAAAACTGAACAGATAAACCCCAAAGGTTATTATTCTACATGGGTTATTTAATGTGCTCTACATGATACGTCAGCAGAATGATTTACATCAGTCTTTCATTGGTCTAATTTTCACATCCAACCTGTAAAATATAAAGAAGAAAAGTTATATAAAGAATACTGAGAAGTTCCAACGTGTCCAACTTAAAGGGGTTTTTCTTGGTGTTTCTAAACAGTTTTGCCTTTTAGTCTATCTCTTTCGCAAATATGATAACACGACAGTGTAAGTTTTTCGAGTACAACAAAGTGCGCTCTTTCGCTTGATCTACAATGAAGTCAGTTTCAACCAAGTGTTATGGAGCAAATACTACTTTATTAAAACTGAGCCGAAATGGCATAAAACTTATGCTTATTTTACTATTCAAACTCTAAACTTTTAGTCTAATGCACCATTCATTTCTCTTCAAATTAAAAGACAAGCCAAGCTGGAAAGATTAATTCTTGATCGAACTATGCAAATTTTCTGAGGATCCCAAAATCGCTAATTTAAAAACGTGACTTTTGCAAAATCTGAGGAAAGAAATAATTCTATTCTATTATAAAATATGTGTCTGCTCGTTTCGACTCAGTTTCAAAGTGAGCAAAAATACCTCATTGATCGGCGTCCGGACTAGTCCGAAGTGTCCGAGTAACCCGTCCAGAAGAGTCCGCATTTGGAATTTTTTTTCAAAGTATCAGAACTACAAGTCTTGACGTACGACCGGATGCTGAACTAGAGAAATAGATAGGACGGGGTGTCCAAAAGTCGAGCGTGACGCGCTACCCGTCGGTAGACCAGTGCAGAAATTTCCCCATGCGTCCGGACGTATGGCCTTGACACTAATCAAGACGTGCTGCATGATGGTAAATTTGTTAAAAAGTAATTATTTGTACATCGATGTCTTCCTTCGATTCTAGACGTCCTTTCTCTGAAGTAGTAAAAAGTGGATATCAACCTGGTTGAGAGATTTCAAAAACTTGTTTATCAAAAACTCTCGTAGACATAGACTCTCGGTAGTCTATTATTGTGTACACAACAAAGTTTTGCATCGAGATATATAAAACCAAATTAGGTTACGCTGCAGCTGCTAAACCATTTGATCTACTAGTATACCGTTTAGCAGACAAACAAAAATTACAAGAGGGTATTTCATATTATAAGATATCCTTTATGAGTTTTTCATTTTTGATACGATATCAAAAGGATTTACTAAAGTACTCGTAAGGGATATCCTACAGAACCCAAGTTTTGTGTTAATGGTAAAATACCGTAAGGTATTTGATTCACTCTGAAATATCAAATGACATCTTGAGATACCAACATGGTTTATTAGGATACGGTCTGAATTTTTTGGAAACTGAAAAAAGGTTTGGATTTGTAGGTTACCACCAGGTTAGTTCACTTCTCATCCCTTTCGTCCTTTAGGGATCATTCTTTCAATTTTTTTCTACATTTTGTAAGCTCGAGATTTTCGAGTCAATAAATTTTAAATGATTTGTTGCGTTGAAAAGTAATTGTATTGCAGGAATGCCTTTTCTGGATCTGTGGGTTTCCTTCGCCACACAGAAGATGCAAGTAAAAAATTATTTATCATCTATTTTTCGTTTTGTTTGTTGAGAAGATTTTATTTGCTAAAAACAATAACCTTATTAGTTTAGTTTAAACTGTATTTATTTAAATAACAAGTAAAAAAAGAATGTATTCAAGAATATGTAATCTTAAAGACGGAATCAACAGAAGTCGTTGCACCTTCTCCTTGATTACCATAAACTATAGCAAAATAATATAAATAAATATGTCTTTGATGTTACAATGTCTGATGTTCTGTCCGCATACCATCACCATCCGATGAGTGGACACTTTGGTGTCAATCCCACGTACAACAAAATTAAAGGAAAATATTTTTGGTTTCAAATGTATGATCCCATCAAACGATATGTAGGATCTTATACAAAATGTGCTCGATTTAATGTGTAACGCAAAAAAAATCCCGGATTTCTACAACAAGAACAGTCGCCAGATGGAGTTTTTGAGGTTATGCAAATGAATTTTTGGACGACTCCTGTTCGATCGAACAATGGAAATCAATACGTTCTAATCATCACTGATCGATTATCCAAATACGTATTTGCGCGCACCTTGCCATCCGCGACTGCCAAGGATGCCGCCGAAATGATATTCGAAGACATTATACTGAAACATGGAGCTATTCGGCGTCTACAATCCGATCAAGGTTCGCACTTCAAGAACGAATTGTTAGCCGCCATCACGTAAACAAGTCTTCTCAATCCCATATCATCCGATGTCTAATGGGCAAGTTGAGCGATTTAACTCAACATTTTGTGATCAACTTAAAAAATATTGCAATGATTGCTTTTCTATTACCACTTATATGTGTATTTTCCCTTTCTTATACATAACATATGTTTCATCTTTTCTTTTGACAAGTACTTTTCTTTTTCTCAGTGTTATTGTTCATATGTATTATATCTGATGGGATTTTTTCCTGATCATTTTACCTCGATCACCTATGGGATATTTCCGAAAGATGCGTGATGTCCAATCCTATATAAAGCCGATGATTTTGCATAAATAAACAGAGGTGAAATGATCATTTCTCATCTTATTATCATCTATCCGACGATATAGAGTTAGTCACCTAATATTGATGCATTCTGGTCGACTAATTGTCAATCCAACAGGTGGCAATTTAATATTAGGCAGCGAACATCTAACTATTCGACAAAGATAACACAGAAAAAAAGTTTTTTTTTCCTTTTTTGCTCGATCAGGAGAAATCCAAGTCCACTTTCGCGACTTATTCTCGCTGTCGTCATCGCGATCGCTATGATATCCCGCTTGTCGCGGAGCGATCGCGATGAAATCTTATATTTGCGTCACATGAGCTTGGTTTTGCTTCAAAGTGCTTTTTTCAGAAAGAAAGTTATATCATACTTTCCTTTTCCGTCCTGTTTTGACAGTATATATAGTCCGAACTGTCCTCTACAAAATCGAATCTAAGCGACAGCTTGAAAACCAATGGTACGGGAGCTATGGACATTTTTCCTGAAGCCTTAGCACTCCTCTACAGCGTATCTACAGCATACCGTAAAACTCAATAAATATTGTAAAATCAACAGAAAATACTTTGGTTTCTAGAAAGATTTCCTAGAAACCTTCGGAACTAAAAGAATATTATTGATTTTACGTACAGAATTAGAATGAGCGGCTAAAATAGAATATTTGCTGACATTCTGAAGTAGGTTGGATGGATTTTGTCTTAATTATGAATTATTTAATTTTTGATGAGCATAATCAAAAATGGGTTATTTCACTTAGTATAGGTTTTCACCCGGTTCTTGCATTTTTGTTCCGACAAATAACATTGCCACGAGATTCAGCATAGTCGATAATCTGTATTTTCATTCATTTCTGACAGTCTGAAACCTAACAGCAGAGGAGTGCTAAATGGTTTGAAAGCTACCTGAAGAATCGTCGTATTGTCACAATGGTCGATGGTAGTACTTCGTCAGAACGTTTTTTATTACAAAACGGCCAGCAAGGCTCGATTTTAGGATCTCTCCTGTTTCTAGTTTATATTAATGACTTGCCAAGTTTTCCTTTTGCTGATAACTGTTCCATTCACGTGAAGGACAAAGATTTAGATAGAGCTGTTGTGAAAATGAATAAAGATTTGGAAAGAATGTATAAATGGTCATTAGATTGGATTATTCCACTAAACATAAAAAAATGTGTAGGTATGCTCTTTTCTCGCAACGCTTCCGCATCAATAAATTTACCATCTTTGAAAATAAACAAAATTTCGTTAGACTACGTTAAACAACAAAAAAATTTAGGTCTCATTTTTACTCAGAAGTTAGATTGGGGTCCCCATATTGATAATTTAGTTAGTTCGGCAGGAAAGCTAGTAGAATCAATCAAATTTCTAAGTAGATCGTTGTCACGTAAGGCACTTTCTTTAGTTTATAATACCTGTACTCTTGGAAAAATCAACTATGCAAGTGTCATTTATTCGGGCACAACTGAGTCAAATTTAAAAAAACTTAATACCTTACAATATGAGGCTGGACGCAAAATCCTAGGAGCGATGAAAGGGGCGTCATACGAAAAAATTTGCTCTGAACTCGGATGGACTCCCTTTTACGCGAAAAAAGATGAGAATTCAAATACTGTAAGATATGACATGTTCGATGTTTATCGGCTATGTCTTTTCTACAAAGGCATAAAAGGACAAGTACCCCTTAGAAATTTATTACCACAACAGACGCCTGTAAGTTATCCATTGTGCAGCCAAGCACGAGGGCTGCTACCGTCTCATAATGGTGGTCTGCTTGTACTCAGGAATAGTTTTATACCAGCTACCATTCAATTATGGAACAACTTATCAATAGATATAAAAATTCGAAAAAACTCAGCAACGTTTAAATTTACAATGAAACAACCTTTTTTACAGATATTGAATCTTCCACCTGTGACCGATCGAATTTTGGAAATAGACTTTTCACGCTTTCGATTGGGTTTCACACAACTGAATGAGGATTTGGCTAAAAGACATATAGTGACTGCCTCCGAGTGCGGATATAAAAGAGAATCATCACCTCACTTTTTCTTTTTTTGTGCAAAGTATATAGCACAACGTTCAGAACTATTAGAAACGTTGCAGTCTATACTTCAAATAACCGACGTAACAATGGATCATGTACTTTTTAAAAACAAAGACATACTCTCTCTCGAAAAAGATAAAATTAAAATCTTATATCTTACTATTTTAAAATTTTTGAAGGATGCAGGACGTTTTCGCCGGATCCAATGATGTGCGACCTTTCTTTTCCCGCCAAAGTAGAACTGTACTCCTTAGCAGATTCCTGAAGACTCCTGAAGCAAGAGAAAAAGCGTTTCCTTTTTGATAAGATAACTCATTTTCTAACTTTACAACACCTCTGACTATTTCTTCCTCTTCTCTCTTTTTCTTTTTTTACGTATTGTTCTTTTTTTCTTGTTGTTATTATTGTCACATCTGTTCAATTTCAACCAATATGTAATGAGCCAGCTCAATTTGTTGGAAAATAAAAAGTTTTAATTAAGTAAAGAACAGTAACTTTTTCTTTTTCTTGTTCCGTTTATATTCTCCAAACATTTTTCTTTCATTCTACGCCTAAATTAGGTTTTTATCATGAAAGACTATCGAATAAGGAAGTTCTTAAAAAAAGGCCCGATGTTCAAAACTTGACCTGAATTTTCAAGTAATTAACTTTTTTCTCAAACGGATAATGACTACCAGCTGAGAAAACTTCAGGATATTACTTTCAAAGTTTGCTCTACAAACTGGTAAAGTGCGAGGGAAAATTTAAATCGGAGGATCTTCTCTTTAAGCTATATGTCAGCCTCCCTTCTAGCGCAAGCCATCTAGAAAATGTAAGGTTAGATACATAGACGAATAATTTCACGGAAAAGTAACGGTTTTATTTCCGATTAAGGTTTTTTTTATTGTTAACTAATTATCAACGTTCTGTCTCGCACTATCCTTTTGGGTTATGACCCCGTTTCTGAAATGTATCTCAGAAAATGTTTTGCAAGTCTTTTCGAAGGCAAACATAGCAAACTTATTCAAAATCCTTGAGTGTCTTTCCCATTCTAAAATGAACAGTAGCATTCAAGTGAAAAACACATAACACTTTGTTGAAATATATCTAACACACAGAGATGGACGAAAAATTCAGACTCGAAAAAAGATCTGACGACATTATTTAGTCTGTTATGAGATCCGAAAATTCTAAGATTTTGGTAAGATCTTATTAAGATATAGATTATTTTATCTAAGATTCTTTCAAGATTGGATAAGAATCTATTAGCATCTTAGTAGTAAGAACTATCACGTTTATAATAAACTTCATTCACAATTTCACCAAGAATTTTTTGGATTAAAATAACAATTGAACCGGTTTAAAGAATGAGAAGAAATTTCATTTTTTCGGGCATTCAACCATCGATCCTGACTTGCATTGTACAGTTTCTAAAAAGTTGTTGAACACTTTTAAGAGAAGGAAGTAGGAACAAATTGATAATCTACATTTTCAGTTGAATGTGGAAATCAAAATACCCGATCTCGACAGTGTTTTATTTTTCATGATGATGTTATTGTTATGGCGAAAAAATTGCTATGCTTAATGTGAACAGAAAATAAAATGAACTAATTAAAAATTCATAAAGTCAGACATAGCTCATACTTGAAACAGCCAACGAACATTCAATAATTATGGACAAGCTGGTCTTACATATTTTACACCAAATATTAACATATTTCGAGACCCTCGATGGGATAAATTCTATATTTTCAGAAATACATGATCTAGATTATGATTATCTTTGTCTATAGGTCGAGGACAAGAGACTCCAGGTGAAGATCCATATTTGACATCACAGTATGTTTATTCAATCATCAACGGTTTACAAAATGACGATGATTCAAAATATTTGAAAATCGCCGCAAGTTGTAAACATTTCAATGCTTACGATTTAGAAAACTGGAACGGAACGGATTGCTTTAGTTTCAATGCAGTGGTCACTGATCAAGATCTTGTTGAAACTTATTTGCCACCATTTGAAACGTGTATTCGTGATGCTCGTGTAGCAGGTATTATGCGTTCACATAATGCAATTAATGGTATACCATCGTGTGCAAATAAATTTCATTTACGAACATTGGCACGGCATGCATACCATTTAAACGGATTCATTGTTAGTGATTGTGGTGCTATTGATAATATAATGGGCACACATCATTATACATTAACAGTACAAGATATAGTAGTTGTGGCACTTCATGCCGGTACAAGTTTAGATTGTGGAGATTTCTACAGTAAACACTCAAAAGAAGCTCTTATAAATGGAACAATAAGTGAACAGAATATTGATAAGGCTTTGCAGTGGAATTCTGAAACATTGCTAAGGTTAGGTTGGTTCGATCCACCTGAACAGCAAGTGTATCGACAATATACAAAAGAACAAGTAAATACAAAAAAAGTTCAACAATTAGCATTGAAAAGTGCACAAGAATCAATTGTCTTATTAAAGAACAACAATGATCTGCAACAATTACCAATTAATTTAAATAAATTATCGGGAAAAAGAATTGGATTATTGGCCCAACTATAATTTCGCAAAAAAAAAAAAAAAAAAAATATGCACCTTATCTGATAGAAAAAGCGTCGGGCTATTCAAAACAGTATTCAGATTGGTTCCAGTTTTGCTTGAAAAATAGAAAACAAAGGAGTTCTTTTGATTACGACACTATACTGCATATATAACATCCAAACGCTTCGTTTACATATCTTTAATGACTGGTCTCACCTGTCTGGATATTCTGACCAGCTCACTTTGTAGAGAATTTCAAGGACTATCCAATGGTATGTTTTTGACAAATATGTAATTTTTCATTATGGCAGAAAAATGACTAAAAGAGTGTTTAAAGCACTAAGATAGGTGGAAATTATGATATCGGCCAAGTATTTCTACCATTGACGCATGTGGGTATATTTTTGAAAGACATATTTTAGCTCATTTCGAAGCCCAAAAAAATTCTCTATCTTTCTATATATAAAACATTCCGGTTCTGAGTAGATGAGTTGGAGAAATATTCCTTTAAAGCACTAAGATAGGTGAAAATGATGATATCTGTCTGGTATTTCGACAATTGTCCGATATGGGCATATTTTTCAAAAGTTCGTTTACAGCTTATTTTGAACCCCCGAAAATTCCCTATGTTGCTATGTATGCGCTTTGCCCAAGGACTTTGAAATCGGACGAGAAATTTGAGGAAAAAGGTAAATGGCTTCTGTTGAACTGGTGGTGAAAAATGAAACGGAGTTTTCTTTTCAAAGACACCAAAAGGAATTTTTGAAAGTGGATAGAAAATCTTTGAAAATGGAATTCGATGGCGACCAAATTCTATCTGATTTGTCATATTAATGTTAAAAAGATATTAATAATCTTGAAAGAAAATTTAGAAATTAAAAATCAATTTCAATTAAAAAAAATTGTAAATATTCCAATACGACTAAAATTATAGTAGTGTGATCTATTTGTTCTTGATATGTTCAGTAAGGAGTCTGTCCACGTAAAAGTTTCTCACAGTCATCGAGTACGAATGATACTCTTTCTCTCAGACAATCCTTAAACATAGACCATCACACATCAGAAGCCGTTTTTCACGCTAATGGCGAATATCAACTTTAAAACAATAAAAAATTAATCTCAGGCGTGAAAATTTAAGTTTGAGTGACCCACCAATTTTTCGACAAAAGTTATGAGGAGATAAAGAATCAAATTTTCTATATTTTCTAATAAAAAATAACGTCCAAAAAAAAGCGTTTAATAGACATACTATGTTTTGTGTGATTTTTTTACTATAGAGAATTTCTGAGTCAGATGAAAAATAAAAATAAAACAACAGTTCTTTTTGTTTCTATCAGAATGAAGAAAAACAGGAAAACACGCATTTTTTTGTGTGTTCTTCAGTATTCATAGTTTCAAAATCATTTCGTCGCCTCTGCTTTTACTTAAATGCTGATCTACAGTCAGAGATTCAAGATGTTCTTGTAGATTTTTTCGAAAACAAAAACAAACCGATATAAAAAAGACTTATGAAGCTTTAAAACGACAAACAATTCGGGTGTGTCCCAGAAAAACTGAATGAGTCAAAAGCAAGGCATTGTTACAACTCATTTGTCAACAAGAAGATCATTCAAAAGGCTTAAAATCTTTATTCGATGATCGTGCAGGTATATATCATTTGATGGAAATTTTCAAGCGCTACAAACAAAATTCTGTACTTGCTTTCTCAAAAATTTACTAATTAGTTGTTATTTTAACTGACTGTTAGATATACTGGATGTCTAAGTGATTTATTACCGTGTGTCCATAAAACCCATTTTTTAAATAACTTTTGATTGACAATAGCTAGAGAGTTGCGGTTTTCAACAATCGATAACCAAAATAGCGCCGAATCTTTATGTGACAAATGAGCTTTTCAAAACTTGTTGAAAATCCGCTTTTCCATGGGATCTATGGAAAACCGAAACTCGCAACATAAATCCTGGTTTGGAATTCTTTTCCGAAAGCGAGCATTGCCACCAGATTCAGTGTGGTTGAACACATGTGTTTCATGCATTTTCAATATCACTGGATACTATTACTGGGGCTCGAAATCAAATATATATAAAACAAATATATAATATATTCACGATCATCAAGAAATCAGTAACTAACAAATAAAAGTGTAATGTACAACAGTAGCGCTAATCAGCATTAATTAGTACTTATTAATTATAATCTCATACCTTAGAAAATTAAGTTTAAAATCTTTTTTATTTCCATAGATCATTGGCTCTCAAGCTGCGCAAGAACGACGCTTATATAATCACTTTTGATCGAACTGCAAGCTTTCCAACAGGGGGACTAGCAATTCAAATTTTAATTAGAATTCACACTTAATTAATTAACAACACTATCAATACTTGACCAAATTTTGTTTTATTCTCTAAGCATACCATTAAAGGTGTCCTCTACAAACCAGTCAAGTTTGAGGGTATGTTTAGGGGAGGACACCCTTCCTAAGTAGGAAACTCTGATTTGTGTGCTGTTGAAAAATGCGACCTACAATTGCAATATATCCTAACTGTTCGAAGCTCTTTTTAAGTTTCTGTAAAGTGTACGATATAGATCTCGAGTTGTACAACCTATAACCTATAAATGATCTTTCGCCGTCGCTCAAATCTTCTCTTCTTTCTTGTCTCTTTGCTGACGATGTCTTTTGCGTCACAAATATTTTCGAAGGACAAAAATGTATTGACGAGCTTCTTCTTTGGTGTGATATAA
>CAJNOQ010008336.1:0-11299 GCA_905250885.1 Didymodactylos carnosus | reverse complement strand
TACGATTTTTCTCTGCTCTAACATCAAACATCACATAATTCATGAATTTATTATATTCCAACAGAAATTTCGATGTCATATACTCAAATTCCCTAAACGCTGTCAGGGAATGTACCGATTTCTGTCTCTTTTACGTTTCTGTCTCTTTTACAAAGATGGTATATTGAGCGATATAATGCAATCATTGACTGTGATTTTGCTCAGTATATTACTCTTTTCCTTCTTTCAAACAAATAAAAAGTTTATACTAATGTACAGATTCCCCAGAGAATGTGAATATTCCCTATGCAAATGTCAGGGAATGTATACATTCCCTGTAACATTTATATGATGATTTATATGATGCTTATGCAACTTACGGTAGTTTTTTTCATAGTACTGATTATTGTGATTTTTTGCTGTTCATATTGAATGATAAACAGATATGTTCAGAAGATAGAAAATCAAAAGTTCTTCTAGAAAGTTAATAGTGGTGAATCTACAGGGAAGTAACCTTCTGTATTTTAAGAAGAAAATTGATGTCATTCCGTCACAGAGCATATTCTGGCTCGTTCTGTTTGATCCAAACACGTACAAGCAAAAGTAAATAGAGATTCTGAAAACCCAAAGAATTCTCTACAACGACTTCAAAAACTTTTTATACAAAGGTTTTTCACTCAAAGTTTCATTTTAGAGTAATATTCAAAATGCATAAAGGCCTGAAAAAAAATTTCCATTCTTTTGTCATTCCGTTACGACCTCTCTGTTCGCTATAACTTTTGATCAATGCAATCAATCAAGCTAAAATTTCTACAGCTGAGAGGACTAGTAGACTTACATTAGCAAAAACATTTTCACCCTAAACTATTGCGTGGTTCGAGAAATAGAGGTAGCGAAAGACGAAAAAATGTATTACGTCACAGTTGGCCGGGCCGAGATATCTTTCTTGTATATGCATATCTTTCTTGTATATGCATATCTTTCTCTCTGTTTCTGTTCCGTATTTCTGTTCTGTTCCGTACCTCTGTTCTGTATTTTGTGAAACCGAATTATGGATTCTGCAAGACATCTATTTGTTAAAACAGCTTTCCTGACAGAAGTTCGTCAATGGCGTCGATAGAGTGATATCACATTAGGCGTAAGTGTAAATCTGAAGAACGATCTGAGAAATGGAGAGAACGTGATGGATCGAAACAATGTAACTGAATGAGGTAAGAAGACAGCAAGTGCAGTATTGGAAAAAAGCTTTAAATCTATTCGATCTGCATTAATAATACGATCCTCATACCACCAATTTTGAGTTATTCAATGAACTGGTTACCAATTCCAGTTCTTTTCAAACAAACAAGTCATCAGTTCCAGTTCCCTCCAAAAGAACGGGTGGCCAATTCGAGTTCCTTCGAAAAGAACTGGACGACCGAAACCAGTTCCGTTCTTCGATTGGGAACTGTTACACGTCTAGTCATTAGTCGTAAAATAGAAGTTCGAGCGGAGTTCAGTCGATATGATTAACAATTAACTGTTGACAGTGGTGCTGAATTGATTTGGAAGGACACTACTCAATGTCAACTTTATTCTTTTATTCAAAAAGAGAAGAAAAAGCGGAAAAGAAGTAAAAAGTATATCTACGGCTAAATAAAATGAAAAGGACAAAAATTGAAAAATTATTGATTGTTGATGTCATGTCAATAAATCTTTCAGTTGACACTTCAGTACCTTGGTTTCGCTATGATTCGTACTGTGTAATCTCTTGCTTCACCATAGCCACTGTTGTAGCATGATCTACGATTTTGTTCATCTTGTGTCAGAATAATACGCATTCGACGTTGTCCATCCAAGTAATACCCTCCATCAATCTTCGGAATGTTAATATGTAAATCATATTGAGTTTTATGATTATCATCTCTATATCGATCAGTAGGACTCATTCGTTCTTTACTTTCATCGAATATATCATCGTTGTTGAAATCAATCCAAACATCAAGATAGTGAGCACGATTACATATTGTATCAAACAACGACGAATCTCGATTATACGAATTTTCATAATCCCCTTGTTGTACACAAAACAGTTCGATATGAAGCGTATAGGCCATATTGTCGAATAAGGTTACAACCAGATCCCTTCGATCACTGTAATTATTCGTCGAACTACATTGTTTTGTTGAATCATCAATTTGTGTATTTTGTTCACCAAATAATTTCACCAAAAAAATAGCACTATTACCGCCCGAACAGGCTAAATTGCCGGGTGAACAATGCACGGCTCTGAGTTCTAAAAGAGAAAATACAGCATATTGTTATTCGTCACAATCTTGCTCAGGAGAAAAATCTTGAATGCAGATCTTGATAAATCTTTAAAGATTTCTCAAGTTTCGCCCCAGATCTTTCAAGAACTTGTGCAGATTTATCGAAATCTGTCAAGATTCTGAAGGTAATGTTGCAGATTTTTCACAAGTTTTGTATCAGAATCTGTCGTGATAAATCTTGAGCAGATCTTGTCAAGATATTTCAACAATTCTGAAATGATTAATTTAATACGCAATAATCAGAATCTTCATTAACATATTTGGGAATTTGAAAGAAAATCTTAAACTTTATTTTCTACTTAATATTTTCATTTTTTTCTACTGTATCACTACAGTGCAAGCTCTACGGTACTATGCATACAGTACCAGAGCTGTTGAAAGTGCACGAGCAACCATAAATTCAAACACAATGTTGGAATTTTACTTTGAAAATTTTCAATGTTCTGTAGTGCTAGTATTTATTCTTATATATGCAAGAACAATCTCAAACAAAATGGTGATTGAAAGAATAACATATTTATTTGTCTACCCTATCGACCAATAGAATTTTAGCAGAAGTCCTCTACACTGTAGTACTACAATAACTATAAATAAATGCAAAGTTGGCATATTTACATTTTTGTCGAATCTCTGAGTCATGTCGTAATCAAAATAATTGATAACTTTTTTTGTTAGCAAAGATTTTGTTAATTACAGAAAAGTTTTCATATCTTGTTAAGATCTTGATCCAGATTCTTGCAGGCAAATTCCTCAAAAAAAACTTGACAAAAATTGTTGAGATCAAGAAACTTGACAGATCTTGTACAGATATAAACTTTCTGCAGGACATGGGTTGATGAAAAAATGTATGTGAGATACTGATGCTCGCTATATCGATCTCCGTACAATACAATTCGCTTGTCTTAACGTCTGCACGGTCATATTTATACCAAGGAATAATATAGCGGCTTGTTTTTCGTTTTCATTATAATAGCGAGTTTCTTCGCTCTTATTATTAAACAAAACCACATTTTCAATATGAATCAAAGACTTTTATTCAGTAATTAAAAACAACCATCATACCTCCATATGTTGTCCTTGGAATAATGTTGAATGTATACTCCCGTATTTCTCTGTAGTCAGTTTTGCCACACTTTTTGTGATATTCTTCACTCGGCATCACAACAACACGTACCCGATGTATACCACTTTTCAGATTCTGTCCATCAATAACAGGTATTGATATTTCAAGATCATATATACCTAGTCCCATAGAACTATGTAGTGGCCACCGATGAGGAACACGACTTTCTGCTTCGTCGTATTTTCCATCATTGTTTAAATCAATCCAGACATTCACATCTTGAGCAAGGTTACAATTCGTATCGTATGAACCTCTACTCGAGGGTCGGTCACAGTCCAATTGGACACGTAGCCGATAGATACTATTTTCATATAAACTTACGGCCACGTGATGTCGATTTTGATTCTCACCCACGAACGTATTCATTGGTGTATCATCTCGAATATGTGTCCCTAGCTCACCAGTCATTATAACAAGTACGATTTTGCTATTGTTTTGAAAACATGCATTATCACTTAACCGCAAATAGGGAACTCCAGTGTCGACTACAAATAATGAAGATGCAAAAACGTTAGTATTCTGTACTGATTCAATTAAGAAAACTATCTAGTGCCTCGTGTCATCTATCTATATTAGAGAATCGCGTTTACAGTTCCGTTAATGTTGTCAAGCTCGTTTTTTAGAACATCGGTTCATGATTAAGAAATAATAATTACATTTTGATCTAAGCTAAAAGTTCTAAATTTTGATAAAATGAATGTAAAATAATACAATGCATCTATCCTTAATAACCTTCACGAAGATCAAATTTCTACCAGACTTAGAATGATCCTATTTGTCCGAAGGATATTTTCGGTATATCTCATATGTAGTATAAGAAAAGATCTAGTGTTGTTTTCTTCGTATTTTTTTGCGTATGAGCGTGAATAGCGACATGGAAACAGTTGTTAGCAAACGTTCTACTTATTTGTTAATAAAAACATCAGTCTGTCATGGCCAATTGTATAAGAATAACGTCTGATTAAATTTTACTCTACGTTGAGAAAGACATTATCGATTTCTTCATGCATCTTTCATCGCACTAAATATATGTGAAAGACTATTAGAGACACTATCTTCTACTTGACTAACCAAAAAGCTTCAGTGGCATATTAACAGGAAATTTTGCTTTTCCAAAACATCCTTACAATTGAAGGAGAATTTACTTTATAATAATAACCTTCAAACATATTTATGCTTTTGACTGTAACGCTCATTCTTGAAATGTTAAAATTATCATAACAGAAACAGTCAAGTAAACCTATAAGATCTAATGTAGACAAACAAATATTTACCTGGTTGACTGGTATATCGAACAATGGTAACGTTGTACTGTCGTGCCTCCCTATAGTAATTATTGCCACATTTGTTTCGATATTGTTCATTCAACGTGACGACAAGGTGCATAACATGTGGTCCATCTTTTATCTTTCTTCTATCGATAATAGGTATATATATTTGTAGATCATAGACACCATCTGGTATGTAACTAGCGAGTGGCCAACGATAAGGAGTTGCGTTTTCTGAATCATTAAATTTTCCATCATCGTTTAAATCAATCCAAGCATTCACATCATGAGGAAGAGTGCAATTGGTTTTAAATGAATCTCTGCCCCGTTGTCGAGTGCATTCTAATTGAATGCGCAGCAAATAAACGGTGTCTTCATACAATATAATACTTAAGTGTTGTTCATTTCCTCTGTCTCTACTCATCACAGCTCTTGTTGACGGATCATCTCGAATCTGCGTTCGGTATTCACCAGCCATAATAACAAGAAGAATTTTGCCAACGTCAGAAACACATTCAAAATCTGTTGATACCGTATAGGGAGGCGAAACAGCGACTAGAGCTAAAATTCATACAAAAAAGCAGACTATTACGTTCTGATTCAGATACACAATATAAGAAGCATCTCGTGTCATATATGATGTAACATTATTCTTGAATCCCAATCAAATAATGATTAAAATCAATTTGAACTTGCAGACAGATCACTGAAATACTTATTTATATTGCCGTATAGAATGATGTTTCATTGCTGGTAAGTAAGAAACTGCAAGCTGTGCAAAAAAAGAGTTTGATGATACAATAGTTTTCTCAATGTTTACAAGACACGTATAGCTTAAGTCTTTATTGAGTTGTACTATCAGGAAAAAAGTTTACCAGCCTTCAAAACCTTGAAAATGACATAGTTTCCTTAGACCTCACACTGCAAGAATATTTTACTTCTGAATCGTGTAGAATGTCTTCTTGTGAAGAATGTGTTCAATAATTCATAGGATTTACTTGAACTTTTCACTATCATCGATTCTTATTTTGTATCCGCACAAGATGTTTTTCTACACGTTTTATTTGCGTTTGAACTTTTGGAGTACCATGTACGGTTATTCTGAAAACGTATTATGAACTCGTTTCGTCACAATATCTACATATGTCTTAATGAATCATATCAGTCGAAAAATGAAGTCTAACGAGGGCTGGGCGAATTTCTTAGATTCGGAAATAATCCCTTGTCCTATGGTTCTACTATTCTAAGTGAGAAAAAATTTTATACTTCAACGCATTAAATATGCATTAGATGTGCATTACATCCATTAATTGTGCATTACTATCTACTATCTATCAGGCAACATTTACCTAGTAGAATATTAGAAAACTAGAACAGTAGAATAGTAGAATAGTAGAATACTAGAATAGTAGAATAGTAGAATAGTGGAATACTGGAATAACAGAATAGAATAGTAGAATAGCACAATAGTACACTGTAAAAGATAAAGTGTCTCCTTTATACATTAGGATCCATAGTGCAGTCTGGTCTGGTTCTCTAAAGGGTCTGTGCTGAATATGTCTCAGATCCATCAACCTGTTGCTCTAATCTATCCGATGGCAGTAGTTTTTTTTTGCTGTTTTTTGCTTGTCTATTTTGGACATTACTTATCCAAGTATTTTTCTAAGTATTTGTTCTCAAGTACATTGACTAGGGCTGTAACCAACATTCATATGAAATCTTGTCAGATTTCATATGCTCTTGTAAGGTCTTGTGGTGTCTTGTAATATGAATTACAAGATCATATTTCAAGATTCTTCATCCTGAAAAGCTACATATTTCTTATATGTCAAATTAAAGCTTATTTTAATCGGACCTCAATGGCATGGCCTTTTGTGATAAAAAAAAGCAAAAACTTTTTCAAAAGATAGGATTTTGAAAAGGTCGGTGAAAAATCCGTTCAGTGTTTCAAAATTTGCATTAGCAATGAAAAAAATTCCAGAAATCCCAAAAATTCCAGTTTTTAGACGACACTGAACACTATTTATCTATCTGAAAAAACAAATACATTGCTATTTTATACTCCGAACGGATTTTCCACAGACCGTTTCAAAATACTACCTTCTAAAAAGAGCCTTTACTTTCTTTATTACAAACACTATGGCATTGAGGTTCATTTAAAATAAGTTTTAATTTGATATATAACAACTAATTGTACTTCTGCTGGTTCAGGCAGTAGCCCGTGGAAAACACTATTCTACTATTCTGCTATTCTCCTATTCTCCTATTCTAGTCTTTTACTATTCTAATCATTTCTATCCAACAACTTAATTCATAATATAATGAAATAATGCAAATTATGGCCTACTAATATGCCTTAAAATGTTCTTCTATTCTACTTTGTATCCTACAATTCTAACTGCCAAACCGAATATTACACCAAATGAAAATTTTTGTCTAACGGAAATTCGCCCTGCTCTGGACGTTTTTCGTATAGTCTACATCCAATTCTGTTTTGGTGACTGCATACATTATCCATATATGTCATACGGATAGAAAACGTGTTCTCAGGAGATTTCCCGTAAGTATCAAGAGCTGATATATTATGACCGAATTTCAGCCTTGGTTGATATATATTCGATAACTCAATTTGGAATAAGATCTGTTTGAAGGTTCAATGCCTTTCACGAGTTGCATAGAATTGAGAAAAGTTCAGAAAAAATTTGCCTGTTTTTAAGAGTTAGACACGTGAATAGCAGTTGAAACACATTGTTATCTGCACACGGAAAGCCAAAAATGAATTATTTGAACTTTTTCATTTAACATTATGACCGAAAACTACTTATCAGTAAATAGATGAATACTTACCTGAATATTTCATTCTTGGAATAATATTAACAGTATACTCTCGTGTTTCGTCGTAGGCCCTGTAGCCACAATTTCTTATATAATAGTCACTTGGTAGGACAACAAGCTGCATTTTATGCGCTCCAGTTTTCGTATATCTACTATCGATCATAGGTACGTATATTTGCAAATCGTAGATGCCTTCTGCCATGTAACTAGTTACTGGCCAACGATAAGGAGATCCGATTTCTGAATCATCAAATCTGCCATCGTCATTTAGATCAATCGAGACAATCACATCTTGAGCAAGATTACAACCAGTTGGAGTTAAATCGGTGCTCAATTGGGTAGAACACGCCAACTGAATGCGTATCAAATAAATCGTGTGTTCAAAAACTGTAACGACCAGATGATGTTGATTCTGATAATTACTCATTAAAGTATTCTTTGGTATATCATCTCGAATTTCTGTTCCTTTCTCACCGGCCATTATAACAAGAATAATTTTGGCAAAGTTCAGAAAGCAAATTGGATTCCTGTATGGGGCAGCTGTAACGACTACAACAAAAAGACATTTAGCATATCAGATATTATGTATTGATGGAATTGAGTAGAACGTGTTATGTCTCGTATTATGTCTCGTACTATAGAGGTATGATCGATGTGGCTATCTTTTTTATTAATCAATGGTAACTGAATTCATTTGAATCGGCCGAGTTATTTGTATATTTGATACCGATGCAAAACTTGTTCTAAGGAATATCTGTTTATATACCATTCCATTGTAATACTTTTTTTCTTAATTCAATTTTTCGATTGTATACAGAGAAAGATCAGTTAAATCGAGATCATAGAAGAATATTTACTGTTTATATTCTCACTATGGCATTTTGTGATCATTTACAGACACATAAATATTCTTTTGTAATCTCGCTATCATTCGAACTATATCTCTGTATATCATACAAGCATTTTTGCCGGCAAATAGTAGTACTTCCGTGTCATACGGTGGAGGGATAGAATGTCATTGGCAAGTGTACCTTTATCATCTGAGAGGATACTTTCTCAAAAATTGACTAGAACGAAAAGTAAGCTGTTGGTATACACTCTCCACATCGCTCACGAACCTATGTTGATTGTCTAAATGGCTCAATCAAGGGGACTCTAGCACCCTCAGGAAAAAATTTCTTTTGGGAAGATACGGCAAAAACTTTTCAACTTCTGAAAATGTTGTTTTTCTTAGCGCTCGACCCTCTCCTCAGAAAATTTTTGCGTACGTGCCTGATTCGTAGATAATTCCGTTCCTCCGTAACTGTCACGAAGATGCACCATCGCAATATTCATTCACGTACACGGGTGTTATTTTCCCGTTGATAAATCAGTTCTCAGCAGTCGAACAAAATACGGCATTGTCCTTATTCCAAAATAAACCTCACTCAAAGCGATTGACTTCTATGCCGAGTCCGATTATATCATCCTAGCAGAAGGTATCTAGAGTGTCGTTACATGCCGAAAGTGTTCATATCAATATGAAGTTACAAGAATTTAAAGCCGCTGAGAACCTTTGTACATCGTACGAAGATAAAATGTTCATTTACCATAATGAGAAGCAATTGATTGCGGCTTAAAACCAAAAGACAACTCCGTCTGTTGTTTAAAATTGTGATTAGTTTTTTTTTATTCCACAAAAGAATTATGCCTTTTGCAATACACACCATTCACTATGTTTTTTGTCAACATTTCAGTTTAGACAAAAGACTTCCGACGTATTCCATAATTATTATTTAAAAAGCGTTTTTTTCTAGTAATGTACCACTGATGAGTGCTCATTTGATTAAAAGAAAACTATGAAATATCAGATTTGAGTAAAAGTTTCTAGTAAAAATGTTTTTTCACACTGTCAGATTTTTCGCTCGCAATTCGACGATGTCAAAATTTCTCGCTCGAAATTCAATACTGGCGAAAGCCTGTCGAATTTCACGCGAAAACTTTCAAACAGACTAGAAATTCGATAGATTTTTTGCTTCACTTCTCTACTAGAGAAGCAAAAGCGTAAACACGTAGAAGCGTAGACAATCCCTACGTCTTTACGTCACCATTTCAGGAAAAAAACCATCAAGAGTCTCCGGAGCTTAGTGGCTGGATACTGAACGTGGTCTGGTGACTCACTCTCATGTCCACACCTACCCACCCGTTTTTACCCTTTTGTCTTTTGAAATTTTTCAATGGAAATTCGACACTTTCCAAACACGCTGTCGAAAACTGTTTTTGTAGAACCGCGAAATTACTAAAAAAGCCATTCATATCACAAAATATGAAATCCATACTTACAATGACGAGAAAATTGCTATGATGGGCAACGTATTTTCTTGAATACAAATTCTCAACTATGTACTATTATGATTCAAACTATGTCATCAGTAAACAGAAAAAGATTTACCTATAGGTCTCGCCTTTGGAACAATATTGATTGTGTAATCGATTGTTTCTTGGTATCCGATAGTGCCACACTCTCTTTGATATTCTTCACTCGGCATCACAGTGAGACGCATACGGTGAAGTCCAAATTTGGTATTTCTGCCATCAATAGTAGGTATACGTATCTCCAATTCATATATACCTGTGGGCGTGTCATAGTCTGACCAAGAGCGACGGAGAACTCGACTTTCTGCATCATCAAATTCATTGTCGTTGAAATCAATCCACACGGTCACACTTAGAGAACGGCTACAAGGGCTGTTCAACGAACCTCCGTCCAACTGTCCACCGCAATCAAGATAAACAAGTAATCGATAGATAGACTCTTCATACACTGTTACAGTGAGATATTGTCGATTTTGTCTATCGGTCAAAATGACATTCGTTCGTACATCATCCTGAATACGGGATTCCAATTCACCAGACATTTGAACAAGACCAATTTTGTTAATGCACAAAGCACATCCAGAATTCTTTAATGCAATAGATCGCGCTGCGCTATTGACTGGAACTAATAAAAATATACAAAATGAATTATCGAATTTTCGACATAACATATCAAGCAGTTCAGTAACATTTTTTTACCGTGAAAACACTTTTGAACTAATCTGAAGCCGCTTTTTTTTACACATGCTAATACATCGTACCGATACAGATTTTGTTCTTTTGAACTATTATTTTCAGTCAAAAGAATGCATGAAAAAAATATGCATTTAGCCACCCTTTTCGCAATTTCTGTTTTGCTTGTGATTATTACGTGTTGAACTATTTAGTGTTATTCTTAGAGAAACATTATCTGCATAAGTCCCATAATTCTATTCATCTCAAAAAAATCCGAACAAATAGCCTGAATCCTCCGTTTTCATTATTGTAATATTATCGTTTACTCGTAATTTTCTATTACAGAATGATCTTTGTTTCCTATTGTTCATATCGAAGTTCTTCTCTATGTTAGTCTCACGAGGGAACCTCTCGAGGTGATAAAAAGCTTTTGGACTCGGACTACTTTTATCTTGTAGACCCTAGTGAGTAGTGAAATACCCTAAGTTGGTTCGTGCCCTTATTTTTTTTTTGACTTATGGCACCATCTGAGTAGCAGTAGTAAATGGGTGACTTTGGATCTCAAATTTTGTCCATAAAGAGATCTTATGAACACTAGCATATCCTGAAAGTTTCACTCAAAACAAATGCATACGTCCTGAGATAATGGATTTTCAAAAAACAGCGATTTCTCGCACGAAATTAAAATTTATCATGGAAACCAGTCGTTTTTTAGAAATTCATTATCTCAGGACGTATGCATTTGTTTTGAGTGA
>CAJNOQ010008335.1:0-11300 GCA_905250885.1 Didymodactylos carnosus | reverse complement strand
AAACTGACACAACTCGATGCGCCTTGATGAGAAGAATCGAGTAAAACGCTTTCCATTAAGATCGGAAGAGACCCTCACCCTCAGTTTACTCACCCTCAGTTTACTTACATTCGAAAAAACACTTCTGGACGATATGAACGCGAACTTTTCACACCAGCTTTTACAATAAAACTGTGTATGGCGACTTGCTAAGAATTAGGTACACGAAAAAGCTATGTGTCTACTTACCCTTCGGTTCGTGTCTATCTAACTGTTTTTCAGTGCTTGCTTCAGGTAGATGATATGAATATTTATAATAAAAGATAAAATTCAACTGATATGCGTAATTTAGTAAGACGAGAATTCATCATAGAATACATTTGACCGACGAATCATCCTTCGAAAAATATTGACATAATGAATCATCACAGATACCTCTACGATAGGTGTAGCTCCAGGGCAAGTTCTTCTACTACACTGATCTAAGCTCAAAGAAGGCAATCCCGGCGGTAGTAGTGGCAGAGTGCTTGCTGCAAATAGGAAAGAACAAATCAAAATCCGATTCGGCGAGTACAAGTTCTATCCCGGGCATTCTTAAGTTGGCCTAGCAACGATCCTTTTTACACAGTTGACGTTGCAAGAGAGTAATTCCGAACGGGCATGGGTATATGAAGTTTGGTCTGCTGAATGAAAAACAGGGCGTGAAAATGAGATAGGAAAGAACTAGACTGTTTTGTCTTGAAGGATCGTTTTCGAGGTTTTTTGGGTCTTCTCATCGTTTGGTGATTTTGACTGGGAAGAAATGCTTCCTTTGAAAAACAAAGTTTACCACTGGATGCAGCAGACTCTCATCTACTAGAATACATTCACATGAAAAAAATGTGCGAACTTGCTCGAAGTTCATCTTGGTTGAACCTTAAAACATTTCAGAAGCAGATGATTGGTCCTCTTGATCGATGGCAAGATCAGGTATTTCGTGGAACATTGTATTCCACAGCTCGCTGTCGAAGAATAAGATGTTCGGAGAGTGCAATCTGTCGTAGAAGACTTCAACAAATCTCTCGATGAACCTTCGCTGATGAAAGTATTGCTCGAGTGAGCATATTCTAGGCGAACACTGGTCGGTGTTTCTCCACGGTAAACCATTGAACGAATTGAGTCCTTTTTGACACAATTGACACTTTTTAAAAAGAATTTACGTTTCGTGTTTAATTTTGGTTAATCTCTAATAGAAAAATTTTCTCAATTTAGATAATTGATAAGATTTTCTATATGAGTATTGTATTATTTTTACAACTTCCTGATCTCTTGGCTTCCCTCTACTAAAACTACCAAAACCCCGTCCATAAAGTTTGAACAGTGAGTTTTCATAGGTTTCGTGTTGGACTACTGATCTGAGCGGATCAAAAAAGTCGTTTGGCAAAAGTTGATCTACAGACTGACGTGCTGGAAAGCAGTCTCCAGGATTCTAGCGACACGCAAGAGCCTCATATTCGAAATTACCACACTACATCACCTATTTCGCACAAAGTTTTAGTTCAACGACGCTGAAATATTTGACGAAGTTTCTGCAGTGAATTTTGTCCTATATTATACTCTTCTAATCTGAGTAGGAATCTACAGTCTTTGGTAGCGAGCCGACAAAAGAAGACACATTTTTTATTTCTGCTATAATTCCGTCAACTATCATCCCATTTTTATTGCAATAGGCAAGCTTCTGTGTGTGAGAATTTGAGAATTTCAAATTTTTCTAGGAGATGATTCGTTCCTTTTCAAAATGATTTATGTTATTTTGTCGAGCTTGTCAAGCTCTATCTGAACCAACCAATCTCCAATTTGGAAATCTCTAAAGTCTCTAAAACTTTCTGTCGGTGGACAATTTGAACTGAAAACAAAACTGACTTCACAGGTATATTGAATGCAGCATACGAAACAACTTGATTTCGATGAAATAATATCACAGAGTTTGTTGATACATAGAAAAAGAACAAAGTACATATTTGTTTTATTCTCAAAATTTTATCTTTGGAAATGTAACAACGCATAGTGAATACCAATGATTCATATCATCTAGTTTAAGTGTTGTTTGCATACATATACATAGATTTTATTTGCTTTTTGATAATTCTCTTTTTTCTTCTTCGAAAAAATATTTCGTAATAACAGATAAACAGAAACCTGAGCTATATTCAAATATGTATTGTAATCTTCTTGTTCTTTATCGACCAATGTTATGATATAGTATTTCCTTGAAAGCACTTCATTTCGTATACTCCATCGACTTGAGGCATCCTTCTATTAGAAACCGCCAAAACCTTTCTTCACACAGACAATTCTCGAAACATACTTTTTCTGACTCAGTTTTCGATGCTGAATCTAATAAAGTAAAGCTCGAAGCTCTATTTACTTTCTGAAAAACGTTATGGAGCACTTTCTAAAAATGAACGTAACTTGAATTTTTTGACATTCACTCAGTATTTCGCGTTTTTCTACCTGAAGCAAGGCTCGAGTCCTACTGGAAAGATGATATTCGCGATCAGCGAGTTCTGGCAAATCAGAATATGTGTAATAAAGCCCAAAAGAAAGGTCGTGCAGAGCTGGGAGATGTCTCATTTTGATCGGACTTTCCCAGGCTACAATCGTGACTTATTTAGAAAACGTTTTGAAGATTTTTCGAGGTTTCTAAAAACTGATTTTCCAGAAACCAACTAGGAAAGGCCTATGAACCCAAATGAATATCATATTCGAAATCAGCATGGTTGATTACCTACAACCTGCTACATTTCGTTAAAGAAAACGAGAGTACATTTGGGAAGGTTCCCTCGTAACACGAAAATTCCAAGCACTAGACCCTTAGTTCAAAAGTTGCTGTAATGATTTATTCAACAAACCTCAAACATATCGAATATAAGTTTTTATAAAGGCCCTACCATCTTACAGTTAAAGCAGAAACAACAAAGACTCCTTTTTTCAGTTAGCTTAAATATCTGGGGACTAGTTACCGTTTTCTTCATAATCAAGATGTAGAAAAGTTGATGCTCATCTATCTTGTTTTTTATACCGTAATAAACCCACCTAGTTCAGTTCCCACAAACAATACTGCCATGTTTCCCATAGAAACAGTACACGTACAGAACATCTTTATTCTACAGCCTTTTTTGTGAGTGTTTCTATACCATGGGAAGCGCCTTTTACTGTTAAAAGAAATTATAGAGCAACAAACATCCGCTTAAGAGATGTAAAATTATGTTCATTTGAAGGAATAGTAACTGGTGATCAGTTCCAGTTACTAGAAACGGTAACTGGTGACCAGTTCTTTTACCCAGTTACCAGAAACAATGGGAACTGGAACGGTCCCACCCCTACTCTTCTGCGAAAACTGCAGTTTGAACATTTCTCCTGCCTGAAATTCATGGTTTCAATAATTAAATAAGGGCTAAGTTAATATAATCATGAGAAGATGACAGAAATCGAATTCTGAACATGAAAACTCTCAAAAACTCAAATAAACCACAATTGTTGTTCAGCTTCGATCCCCGAGATTTAATCTTATATACGATAATTAGAGAAATCCTGCAGATTTTTACAAAAACTTGGTTAGATTTCTATGTAAGGAGATGATGAGATTTGTATAAGAATAGGAATCTTATAAACTTCGTAAGGTCGGTTGACCTAGGACGGAAAACCATGAAGAAGGAAAATAACAAGTCTTGTTCACACCAGTAGTTCCTTGTCTTCATTTCTAGACTTGAACTGACTAGTCCATGATGTAGTACAAGAATTGTGTCTCGTACTGGGATCAGTATGCCTCGACTTGCCCTTTAAAATAAAGTATACCGAACACGTATACATCCTTGACTATGAAAAATAACTAGCTAAAAGTATGGAAGATAAAATCGAGCACAAAAGTCTCGAAGAAATCATCTTTCATACGACTTTCTGAAATGAGAGTTAAGGTGTTTCTTAGTTATTACAAAATGTTTTACCCAGTTTTTTTTTCGAGAACATGATGCAGAAAAAGTGAATTGTTTAACTCATAATGAATGCGCGAGCGAGCAGGAATCGGAACAACTAACCGAGTCGAGGCGTTCATTAGAACAAATCGGCCCCGAACTCATATTTGTAATTGACACTCAAGTCTATCTCTTTCGCTTTTGGCGGGAGAATGGTCATTAGGATTTCTTTTCAACAACTATGCAAGAAATTGCACTGCTTCCCATTATTTTTGAGCAAAAGATTGTCGTTGTAAGAAGTTAGCATCCAATAATAGCATCCAAAAATGGCCGCCGATGATAATATTTTTTCTGTTCTGTTCAATGTTCGTTGAATACGAATTCATGCAATGGCTTTGAAGTTCAACAGATGTCATAGGATTCTGGACCTGAGCTTCGAGTATAGATGTTATATCAACTAAAAAGCATTTTACATTTGAAGTAATATCCTTACGTGAGGGGAAGAGTACAGATTAGATGTTAGATGATACATTACGTCTTAATAAAAAGTTAAAAAAGGTAAAGCACCCAGAATAAGGAGAATTGGATTGAACTGAGGCACTTTTAAAAGCTGAAGGTGTTTGAAAAAACTTACTTGTCGACTCAGTGATGCCTGTCCTTCAGTGTGTGTAAGGCAAATGCCTCAAATGAGGAGGCATCAACTCTGACATAAAAGAAGAAAACGAACTTATCGATTTAAGATTTTAGCGTTGTGAATTATTGTAGCAGTGAATTGTATTGCAATGGTCTGCTAATAATTTTTAAAAATTTCAGAAATGGGGCGCGATTTTAACGGGAGAAATTGCATAAAACCGCTTATAGATCGCGTATAATTTTGGACTTGTTTTGCGCAGTTAGTAATAGTGAATAATGTTTAGCTAACTGTGCCCTATCACTCTTGTAATGTTTATACTTGTGTCCAAAACAGAAAGCTAAAGCAAAATTAATCAGATATCTGAGTATTCTTTCACATTATTTACCTTTTCGAAGTCAGATGGGCGAGTACGAGTATACTCAAGTACAAAATTTTTAGTACCCGTACTCGAGACCTTTTTATACGAGTACTTAAAAATGTACTAGAGTATTTTCGAGTACTTGAAAATTCTTACTGGTATACTTTACAAAGAATTTTTGGCTGTGTGAATTTTTTTTATTGTTCCTGCAACATCCGCACCAATAGAACGAATTTTTCTCAAAGCGGCCTTATCATCCGCCCACATCGTTCAAAGTTATCAGCATCAACGTTATGCATGTTAACATTTTTAAAATGCAATAATGATCTTCCAGAATAACGTTTCATTCTTCTGTATTCAGATAAAGTAAAACAAATAAATAATAAAAATTAAAATAAAAAAACTAAGACTAGAAACTAACTCTTCTTCAACTGATAGCCAGAGAGATACTGAAAATGGCTATAGTTAGGCAACTAAAACTTTTTCATGAGTATTTTGTTCTTTTAAAAAAAGTTTTGTACTCAAGTACTGTTTAGAAAATACTCGTGTTCATACTCGACGCCCAGTACTCGTACTTGAGAATCTGCGTACCCGCCCATCTCTGATGGTCATGGTTAATCGGCTTTCTTCGGCAATACATGGGCAACTTAACTTTGGCTATGGCACCATTGTATTCAATTTGTTATCGTATGCAGTGCACAATAAGGCTCCAGACTTATCTAAATATATTAGATATGTTATTTTTACATATCAGAATAATTGAAAACGAATGTAGTGAAACCAATAGATGCTAAATTCATAGACTGAAGTTAGCACTGAAAATAGAGAGAAATAGTGTACGGCATTGTTTTCAAATGATAAAAATAAAATAAATAAGTGTAATTTTCGTATTTAAACACATTTAAAAAAAGTAATACCACTTCATAATCCACTATGTTGACAAAACAATAAACAGATTTTCACTTTTTCCATGCTATTCTTGCAGGTGGTTTCGTAGTGGATTCGAGAATGGTGTAGTCTTTCAGCTGCAAGACGCTAATTATGGAAGCTGCATTGTTGACAGTAAAAGTCGTAAAATCAGCGTTTGCTGGAACATAAAATGTCGAGTAAGGATTACTGTCGGAATATAACCACTTAACGTTGGATTCGGTCTTCTTTAGCACTTGAAGACGGTCCTTTTCGTTCGAGATTAGTATGTGTCCAACAGGTTCGTATTCAGAGATTGTTGTATTGCTATCGAATAGAAAAATATTCTTTGTCCATGTTTTAGGGTCTGACAGGGAAAAGACATATCTTGGAAATGAGTCTATTTCAAATTGTTTAACTTCTACAAAGTTACCACACTCATTCTGACAACTAGAACATCGTTTCGCTGTTGTGAATGAGAATAATTGTAACTCTAGATTTTCATTCTCTTTTAAGAGATGGATACCATTCACCTCCATTGCAATGTTAACGTCATGACATTTGTAACAATTATAGTTTACTGTTATCTGGAATAGTAAAATAATTTAGATACCATCCTGTAAAAGTTTATTGTTTTACACAGGTACAATCAAGTAACGTTGACCAGTTATGAACTTCATTTAACAAAAGTGTTTCCCAGAGATCAAAAACTTATTCAAAAAACATATTCAAACGTAGTTTTTCTGGGATTGTTTTTGACGGTTATGTCCGTTTGTGCGCTTATTGAGTTTCTGTGTGAATTTTTAGAAACCTGGTCTCTGAAGACCCAACACCAATCTGCGCATGGCGGGATTCTGTATTTCAGTTTATCCAGTTACCTTTGTGAAAGTATTTTCAGAACTGCCGGTCAAGTTTTAACCGGCTTATAAAAGTTTTACTTTTTATTTAAAGCAAAGCCTCAGCTTTTGTTTCAAAACATTTGCAGAGGAAAGAGAATTCAACAAGCGCGCAAACAGACGTCAGAATCAATAGCGATCCCAGTAAACTAGGTCTGAAGAGGGAAGCTTTTGATCTATGGGAAAGCTCTCTTGGATTTGTTCTTACTATAGATATTTAGACTATGAGTAGATGGGTGCTATTATGTATACGTTGACCTCATCGATATCGAATACATATGGCAACTAGTATCATACCTTGAATTCTAAAGACTCTGCTATTTTCGGCATGGTTGTCCTTACAATTTGTACAAATTCATCGAATGAATAAATATTGCAGCGATCTTTTGTAATGTTTTCTTGAGCGTTGTCCAGCAATGAAAATATGGCATTCATAAAATCAACGCCCAAAACAGTTATCTGAATAAATAGACGTTTGTTTACTGAGCGAAACACACTGTGAATAGAATAATTTACCTTTTGATAAATTAACAAAATCGTTTGCCTCATGTAGACATCCTTCGTTTTGGATGGTAAAACAAACTTTTTACCATCTTCCACACAAACATACTTATTTGTATTACATAATGTAATAGAAGCATATTGATCATCATGTTTTTGATATACAGCAGATACTAACCTATACATACAGTGGTATTGGACACACAAAACAGTATTAGCTGCAGTTGCGTTCAAATTCAAATATTCCAAATATGAGTCGTTGTTTTTGTTTCTATCGGCTTGATTCTTGAATACAAATAAGACTTTTGGGAACTCACAAATACTCATTTTTGACAGCTGTATTGTATCATTGTCCTTACAATTTGGACATTCTCTATTTCGGTTCGATGAGACTAAGATTTGAGTTATAAAATCACGATCAGTATGAACATCATAACCGTGTAATACAAGAACTTTATGATTGATAAAATTGTTGAAATTAATTCCACAAGTCTGACATGTTGCTTGTAGAACAACTGTCATTTGAACATTTGTGTTGATTATCGGAAGTATAAAATGTTCTATAAATTTTACGAGATGAAAGACACCTGTGTCATTTAAACTAGCAATATGTTTTCGAATGCCGATCATCACGGATTGAATTGCATGTTCTTTTACTGTGTTTGGATTCGTCATTTCACGCCGAGAAGTGTGCATAAATCATCGAGATGGTCGGGAAGTATGATAGTCGGATCTATATATATCATATTTCTTTGCAGTACTTTCATAGTTATCGTTGCTCTCAATACAGAATTTTCTAGTCCATATATTTTATCCTTGTTTTGCCATACAGCCACTGTCTTCGTATCGCAATAAAACATAACTTCTGGCATTTTCATTTTTATCAGATTTTCCATTGATTTTGCGTACTGTTGATAATGACCTATTTTTTTTTTCGACCATCTTTCAGTCAATTCTTTCAGACGCCGTGACCTAGTTGGACCAGCTAGTTGAAGCCCAGCTTGCTTTTGAATCGCGATTGTATCATCACAGAGAAGACCAACAACTAAGTCCAATCTTTTTAATGCCTTTTTGTTCAGTTCCACATTTTTCACGATAGACATACGTTTTTCTGATGTTCCCGTTGTACGTTGAATTTTGGCGATCTCTTGTCTTAACGTTCCAGCTGCAGTGACATTATCAATTGTACGGTATCGATCCAGATCTCCAAGTAATATATTACTCCACAAATGGACAGTTGGCATGTACAGTTTGTTGAACCTCAGTATGAATCTCCCATGCGGATTTAAATTTGTCTCATGCGCTTTTTGATCACTTTCTTCATCTTTGATCCTTTTTCTGCTTTTTGTAAATACATGCGTATCACTCGATTTGTTGTTACTGTTTTGTGATGCGACTGATGTCAGTTGCTTCCACACAGATCCATAAATTTGGTGCATATCAGTTTTAACATTAGAATCAAATTCATTGAGCATTTGTTCCTCCGAAAACCATGTCTGCACAGTTTGATTCATCTTTTTTATATCATCATCAATCTCTTCTTTGTCGATATCGTCAATATCATATTCGTCAACAACGTTTAACTGTAAATATTTTTCGTGATACGCAATCACATTATCTACATCATCTTCATTCATTTTTCCAAGGTTTCTTACAGCTGCATTTAATTTCTCTTTTGCAGCACGGTGTTGCGGTGTGTCTTCCGGATGAATAAAATAAACGCAAAATAACTGATAGTTCTTCTTTAATTCTTCATAGGTATTTGAATTAAGAACAACAGAGCAATACAACATAATTGATTTGACTTCCTCTTTTTTCAGTTTTGATTTATGGCATAGTATTTTCCAATCTTTCATGATATGCGCAGTGCATGCATGCGGAATTGTTTTTTGAATATCATCATTGGTTCCGTATCCTATTGAAGAGTAAAAGCTATCTTGATTACTATCTGAAGGTCTGACAGAAAAGAAATAAAATTTTCTATCTTCCACAACATTATCTAAGTGAACGACTAACTTCAACCATGTCGAATACTCAAGGCAAAGAAAAATAGTTTGTAAAGCATGAAGTAAAGAATAATTTGAGAATTAATAGTGCTTAACGGACAATGAGACAGCATTACGGTTTCTATAGAGAATGATGAAAATTATCAAACATTAGCATTAACCTGTTAATATTCTATAAGCTCTTTCGTTGAACAACCGAAATGTTTCGTTGTTAAAAAAGGCTAGAGCTGACTGAATGAGTACTTGAGCACGATCGTTGATAATAATCTTAGGAGTTGGGAACGAATCTGTAGAATTGTATTGTTTCAAGTAGAGTTGTTTGAATGTTTCAAGCCAAAGTTTAATAGTAACAGCATCTTGGCTTTCGGATAAAAGAAATGTTAATGGAATAGGGGTCCCCCTCTTGATTGGGCTTGCCATCGTTAACTCGTAGTATAATATTTTCTTCTTTAGATCAAGACACTGAACAACGTTTCCGGTGGCGTCCCATGTAAATTCAGCAGTCTCATCAGTAGCTTGTATATTCCATAAGGTTAATCCTGACGACGTGAGACAGATAACTGCTAATGGATCGGAGCTTATGCGCTGAATGATTCCGGGAACAGGACCGTGAGGCATGAGTTGTTGCATATATTTTGCTTTTAAATCGAACAGTCTATTAACACAGTTACTGAACGAAGCGGATTCGTTAAATGCTGCAATTTTCTGATATACTGTTACACTTTTTCCAGCACCATCTAAATTTCCAGCTTTTAAAATATTCCTTGGAATTTGCGCTAAACGTTTGTGAAATACTAGGATTGGATTGGCTCCTTGTTCAAATGCTTCTTTCAATGCTTGTCGTTCTGGCTTACGAATGTGACGAGCTTTGAACTGCCCTTCATGAATAAGCGCACCATTTGTATTGATGAACACGTCACCGTTCATGTGGATATCGACCGTAAACCGAAATGGACAATCTGGATTTTTCATGCCACAATAGCCAATAGTCCGTAATAAATGACCAGCAGAATTCCGTTTAGTAGCAACTGTAAACTTATTTGAATGTGTTTGTAAACTGCAGTACGGATTGATTGTCTTAACATATTGTATAACAATCTCTGGTACCGTAAAGTCACGCTTTTTAGAGTCCGATTTATCACCGCCCTGTTCTTTTGCCTGCTTTTCTTGTTGCTTAATAATGTATCTTTCTTTAATAGTTTCTAGATGTGTCGATGATAATTTTAGTTTTTTATATTCTGGAACCGATTTCGAAAATTTATCAGCTACATCTATCCCCAGTAAGTTTGAGATGGCCTCAGAAGTTAGAATTCTTGACGAGGTCGTACGATTTATTGCATAATCATGTTCATTATCTTTTGGAATGTCTTGTCCTTTACGAATAGTTTTTTTTTCTGGAAATAGTTCTTCATCCGTGTCAGTTTCTAAAATAAAGTATGTCTCATACTATCTCTCATTTAAATACTTAGCGATTATATCAAATGACAGCAGCTATTTATCATCATCTTTTCAGAACATATCAAAGAAGAGCATTAGGTATATCATACCTGAGTCTTCAATCGCTTGAGTAACTGGTATTTTCTTGGTATTCTCAGTTTGCGATGTCGGGATAGGTTGGAAAGTATCGTCTCCTTCCAAAATTTCGTCTATTAAATATCGTTGTTAAATGTATGAATAAATGGACTGAAGTGAGTATTACATACCTTCCCCACTTGCCTCGTCAGGAGAATCGTCACTCCACTGTTCTATGGCGGGTTTAATTGCATACACTTCCAAAGTTTGATCATCACGCATAGGAACAAATGATTCGTCAACTTTTTTTCTTTTAACAAGAGATGTTGCGGCATCAAAATTCATGGAACTTGTGGATTGAGTAATATAATCTGCAAGCACAACTGAAAATGTGTTTGACTCGAATAAAGCCTCCTAGACGTCAGCAACGAGATACTTATTCATTCACACTTATTTAATGGAAAATAAAAGCATAGTTGAACTCTCATCTGTTTGCTACGATATGTTCATTGATTGCAACGTATTTACAACTGAAGGTAGAACTTAAAAACTCAA
>CAJNOQ010008334.1:0-11300 GCA_905250885.1 Didymodactylos carnosus | reverse complement strand
GTTACTCAGTGAGTACTCAGTTACTCATGTGAGTACTCAGGAAATATTCATTCACCGTTTTATTTTGCTAAACTGAAACTGTATAAAGAATGTAGAATTTAGTGAAGAAACACAGAATATTTATATTCTTATTTTCTCACTGGTCTCTCTTGATATAGTTAGAAATGATATAGTTAGTATGATATAGTCTTGATATAGTTAGGTATGGGTACTCAACAATGCCCAAGCATGAGTACTCAAAGTCGTACTCAGAGTACTTGTTACTCACTCATGAGTATTTATGTGAGTACTCAGTGAGTAAAAAAATGTGTGAGTACGTATGAGTACTCGTCCGATTTTTCTATCAGAGTACTTTTTCAGTACTCACACTTGAGTACATTCACTAGGGCAGATACACTCTTGTTCTTTTAAGGGTGAAATATAGTTTTATTCTTCGACTCAAGAGAATGATGTATGCAATGCATTTAACTGATCAAATCTACCTTTAATACACGTAATAACTAACTTGCACTGTTCAAAAGAATACATTTCATTTGTGTTTAAGTCAATTCTACATTTTACATGTTTATTTTCCTTTTCGAGTAAAAATCTTAAAATTCATTAATACTTTGCACATTATAAAAAAACGAGTTTATTATTCATTTTTTGTTGTGTTATTATTGTGCATATGATATGCTTCTTTAAAAAAACTGGAATAGCAACGTATCAATGTGCCATATATCAACGAAATAATAATTAATTGAAAAATACGAGACGAAACAAGAGGATACCTCTCAAATGTGTCAACAACTGTTAAAAAAAATACACAAAGATTTGATTAAGACTTTTGATGTCTTTTTAAAGAAGCACATCATATGCACGTTAATAAAAGGACGAAAAATAAATAATCATTTCATTATTTTATTAATATGCAAATAATATGCTTCGTTAAAGAGAAAGCTAGACGAATATATGTCGACTTTGCTTATCGCTCAATCTTTCCAAATACAGTGATTTTATTATGCTGTTAATTTTTGAACACGAATAGACAATAATCAACGTATTATTTTACAACGTTCTCAAATATGACGGCAAGTGTTAGACGAGTACGTAAAAGTTTAACTAAGATTTTTGACAACCATATCTGTTTAGTACGTAGGCCTTGAGAAACTACAATCCGGCATTGTGACTACAATTTCTAGGCGAATGAATATCGTTCAAGACGTTTTGAACATAGTCTTGGGCGATATTTCTTCTGTAGCTGAATCTTTCTGAGTGTTCGACGTGAAATTGATTATCTGGTGAAGGTCTATTTCTCTCAGCGACTAGTCTGGGTCTTCTTCTACCTCTTCGTACACGATCATTAACTACATATTGGCTCTTTGATAAGCCACGGGAACGATACGTATATGTTATACATTATCATATCGGTTAAATATTCCATCAGCTGAGTTATCCCAGACACATGAGCATAGCTTCCTTATGAAGGAACCTCTCCAGGTATCCCATTCTGTTTGAGCTCATGTTTTGCTGATCGATAGCGCACATTAGTGTAATAAAAAGTCTAAAAGGATTTGGACTGTTGCGACTTGCTTCTCGAGTTGTGATTGATTTAGTGAAATTTGAGTTTTGATATTTTTAATGTAGCGTTCTATTACAACTGAAACTCAGCAACAATAGTTGTAAGCAAATTTCCGACTTTAGTCGTGGTTTTTCTTGAGAAATCGAATTTGGTGTTTTTCCAAAATGCATCTGCACTGACTTGCGACCTGCGAATGAAAAAAATCTAATTGTATAATTTAATATCACAAACGTTCAAAACGTACTATCGTAGAGATAATAAATAACTTTATCAACTTATGAGTGTCGAAGGAGGCTTCATAATGAAAAAGAAGAATATTTATTTCGCAAGGCAGTACAGATGCGTTTTGGAAAACATCAAATTCGATTTCTCAAGAAAAACCACGACTAAAGTCGGAAATTTGCTTACAACTATTGTTGCTGAGTTTCAGTTGTAATAGAACTCTACAGTAAAAATATCAAAACTCAAATTTCACTAAATCAATCACAACTCGAGAAGCAAGTCGCAACTGCCCAAAACCTTTTAGACTTTTTACACTAATGTGCGCTATCAATCAGCAAAATTTAAGTTCAAACAGAGTGGGACAGTTGAAGTGCTTTTCTCGTTAGTATTTCCGTCGAGGCTCAAGCTGGTGTCATTGTAGTACGAGTCAAATGAATTATGAGCACATCCACGAGTGAGCTGGAAATCATTGTCACATGATGATGTTTGGTTTTCGTTAAAATAGCATCCCATTCGACTTCTGACAATCGTTTGTTTTCACCATTCGTTTCTTTTGTCTAAAACTAATGTACTGTCTGAATCAACATGATTAACACTAGAACGCCCATAGAGGTCATTTTGACCGTTTTGTGATTTTTATCCTTTTATAAAACAAACTGCATACAATTTATTTAAAAATAAATTATGTCATAACTTTTAATTTCTCCCACAAAAATTATTTTTTGCAGAATTTTTAATTCATTTTTGAATTCAGAACCATTTTTAAGTATAAAATTATTAAAAAAAACAGTAACAGTCAAAATGACCGCTTTGGGCGTTCTAGTGTTAAAGTTATTTCTAATTTGTTCTCTTTGGAATAGATTAGCCATTCGAATGATAAATACACCAATGTCTCGATCGGACGGAATCGTATCCCGGTTGGACGTACAAGTGTCAAATATAATGCTGCAGTAATTACATGAAATTGCATAGCATGCCTCTATTGCTCATATGAAAATATTCTTTAGAATATATCAATAATATCAATGACAATGGGGAGCGAAAGCGAACGGGATCATAGCCGGATTGGACACACAAGAGGCAAATATAATGTTGCAGTAATTACATGAAATTGCATGGCATGCTTCTATTGCTGATATAAAAATATTCTTTAGGATATATCAACAACATCAATGGCAATGAGGACAAAAATCATATTTGGCGCTTTATTAGTATTACTTTTTGCTATCGCAGTAATTATACCGATTTTAGTTGTTTATCTGTTACCCGCCGGTAACTTAACAAGTAAGAACTTTATTGATTTCAATTGTAACGAGAATTGAAAGATGATGATGAATTTAAGGGCCCGCCGCCCTCTCAGAAATGGTGATTTTCGGTCGAAAAACCGGTTTTGAGATAAGCACATGGAAAGATAACCTGAAGTGTCTACTTCCAGAATCTGTGTTGCTTTTGGTTACAAAACTGGTTTTTCGGAGATTTTGACCAAATTTTCTAAGTGCCTCGAAAAAACGGATCTTCAAATAATGACTTTTTCCTGGATACTTATGCAATTAAATTTTCCTGAACACATAGCTTTGCAGAGCAAACGTTTCTGATCAAAATAAGACCTCACACAACTCTGTATGACCTTGCAGCAACAAGTTACAGGCATTTTCCTTGAAGTCCTAAAATTGAGCATTTTATACGGCGTTTTCTCTAATGGAAGTTATAGCTGAAGTGTTTCCCAAGATTTCTAATAGCGGTTTGTCGTAGAGACTTTATTCTTTTTTTGCTTAAAAGAGGAAAAGAAACTAAATCAACTGACAAGCGCCGATTTTTGAGATTTAGGTCCTATTTTCTTGTCCAATAAAGGATTTTTAGAAAATTCGGAAGGCTTTTTCGGGTTTTGGAGATTGTTGGTTGCCTGGAAAACCAGTAAAGGCTTAATTAAAAAATCGGCTCCTGTCAGCCCATGTAGTTAGGTGTCTAGTTTAAAATAAAACAAGCCCGAACTGTCCAACTAGAAGTATATTAAAAAGTCTTGGGACACACTTCAGGGTCATGTTTGAACCTTGATCTGTGGAAAACTCCTGAACGGTAAGACTTGGAGACAAAAAAAGTTTTTCATTCCCGTAACTCATTGTGCCTAACATTTTTGGAAAGTTTCGACAAGATCGGATGTACGATGTCGGAGATAATTTCTGAGGGGGGACCTTAAGGGTTTTAAAGTTTCTATGGGGTGAATTGTTTATATTTTTTGTCAAGTAAAGATATTGAAAACTATTTATCTCTACTTAAATAGAAACAGCTTTCCCGTTTCAGACGGAAATCTTTTACCACATATGCCTACTTTCCAGAGCTCCAAAGAGTTTTGTGATGAAAACATATTCGCACTCATACAAAGCATCTAAAATAAATTGTGAATCGAGCTCTTCCAGTTAGCAGTAGAAGAAACATGAAAAAGAATCGTGAATTGGGCTGTTGTAATTACTTGCACCTAATTTACACTAGATTTACACTAGGTTCGCCGGTGGGGAGCTTAACCATCAAATGTACTGGTCTATAAATACCAAATCTAGTCCAGTAATGCAAATTATATCTCTAACAGGTGTATAGGTTTATTAGAGATTAAATAGAGATAAGGCTAGTTGACATATGAAAGAGACTTCTGTAATAGCAGATGTACAAAAAACATTATAACGGATGGGACAGAAATAAAACTGGGCCACTTTTGCTCTCTTTTTTCGGGGGTAACTAAGGCTCTAAGATTCTAAGTTCACTCGATTGCAAATTTTCCACCCTTTGAAATCCTGTATATCCGATAATCACACATTGTTTTATTATTCGAGAAAATAACGCAGAGTGAGGACGGCTAAGTAGCATATCTTCGATGGAATGAAAAGTCTGTTATCATATTTAGTAATTTTACAACCACTTGTTTTGTTACTAGAGACTCAGACAGAATTAATTTCTAAAAGAATCAAAAGAAGACATCACGAGCGGTTGCGACCTTTCTCAAGCGTCTCGTCAGGTCGTTTCCTTCGAGAAAGACAGAGTTAAGGCACGACAAGCGATGCAAACTCCGTCCACACACACCGTATGAAGGTGTCCCTTGTTCCTATCGAACAAAGAACGATAAGTTTCACACGACGAGAGCGAAGCACGATACCACTGTACAATACAAATGTTCTGGTTCTCTACATTAAGTATTTCTTTTCATTCTATCAGAAATGATTCATCCTTTTAAACTTAACCTGTATCTGCTACTTCTGGAAGTTTTATACGATTCAGAGGAAGCCATGCAAAGTCTGGTACGCTTTCGAAATAATCATTCGTGTGTGTTTCTGTCATTAACTATGGAAACATCAGCTGTTCAGAAATTACTGAAATAAACTCAAAAATTGAACTTACTTCAATAAAAATCAACTAATGAGCAAGAAATATACAGAACAAAGACTACAACATCCCTCACATCAATCATAGGAGAAGAAGGTATTTAAAGTTACAGTACAATCTTACTCTAAACTACCTTACCGACGAATTACTGAATATTCTGTAATGAAATTATCTTACTTTAGTATAAAATTATCTTCCTTGAGTTTAATACTTGGAGTTTTATGTATGATTTTCTATTAACTGTCATTTCAGGAGGTTTATAAGCTATAGTTATGAGCTTTTTGTCTCCTCTTCTATATCAAGCAGCGGACGCATGCCTCACGCAGATATTTGTTTCTAGCATTTGAGACTTGAGGCTTTTTCTTTTTACAGAAAATTTACATGATTACAGCTTATGAACGAAAACGCTTTACATAAATATAATGAATTGTCTGCAATAGTAATAACAAAAATCTGACTTTCAATACTAGCTTTACGAGAAAAGTATATATAGCGTTATTTCTCTAGAAAAACTAGAATGATATATAGATCCAAGAAAGTACAACTTAATATTTTAAGTTCAGCATTAGACATATTACCTGATAACTATGACTCTTGTAGCAAACGACCTGAACTTGTTTTTATTTCCATTTATCATTTGTTTTATTTTTGTTTCATTTGTTTGTCAATAGACATTAGCATTGACATAAAAAGTGATTTTAATTTGATATTAAACAAAACTACATTCAATAAATAAATTGTGCTCATGTTCAACTCCAAAAAAGGATACATATGTGATAGCAGAGTACAGTTATATAAGTAGATGTGTACACATACTATAAAGAAGTATATTTCCATTTAGAGTTATACTTTGACAACTGTTCATCATGTAGATTGTTAGCATAATGCACAACCTCCTGAAATGTCATTTCATTGAGAGATGTGTGGACAAAGTGTCTAAAGACGAATTGACGAATCGCAACTTTTAAGCGTAAAAATGATGCAACAATTCGCGTTTTACCCTTATTTTGCGAATTCATATCGAATTGATGCGAACTGTCGCGAGTTCGTACGGACACTCTTAAAAACTTTTACGAATTCGCAAGAAGAATTCGTAAACAGAGAATAGATCAAACACGATGCTGATCAATTCGCAAATAATTCGTAAAATTAGTTTACGAATTCGTGTTCACTGTTTTTGGAACTAGATTGATTCGTAAATACGAATTAGCGAATTCGTATTACGAACCGATCCGGCTGAAAATGGATCCACGAATTAACAAACCCATTCTGCAAATTCATTGCGAATCGATGTGTACGCTTACTAGGCTACGTAGGGACAGGACACTTTTCTGTGAGGTTAAAAATAGATAGATTCGTCTCTTCTCATACCAATTCGCCGTTATTCTTACGAATTCGTAAAATACGGCACGTTGTGTAAATATTCACAGCCATCCTCACTCCCTTCCGCTCGGCACATGCACACAAAAGGGAGAGAGATTCCCCTCTGTTTTGTTTCGCACAGACACATGTATTAATATACAACCGATCAATTCGTATTCTACGAATTCGTAAAAATAACGGCGAAGTGCGGTGAGAAGTATGCGAATCGATGAGAGGAGACGAATCTATCTATTTTTAACCTCAGAGAAAAGTGTCCTGTTTCTGACATCAATTCGTATTTTACGAATTCTATTTATGAATTCGTCGGTTATGCTTTGGCATCTATGAATTCGTAAATAGAATTCGTAAATTCGCTTTTTATCGTAGTTTTGCCAATTTACGAATTCGTACACGAATTCCTGGGGACCAAAATGATCATTTTACGAATTCGTCGATGGTCGACCAATTCGATTTACGAATTCGTAGGTACTGGAAATTTCTTTCTTACGAATTCGTCCTAATTTACGAATTGGCCAAAGGAAGAAAAGACGCAATTTTTTGGTTCGTTTTTGATCATTTTTGTTAATTCGCATCACTTCGCATTGAATTACGAATTCGCAAAACGATGGTAAAATGCGAGTTGTTGCATCATTTTTACGCCAAAAATTTCCAATCCGCAAATTCGTCTTTAGACACTTTGTCCACACTAATGTTCATTGACAGTTAGTCCTATGACACCCACAAGATATGAACGTTAAGTACAGTAGCAAAATAAGTAAGATGTACAAAATCAAGCAAAACATAATTGTCATATGCTATTGACACACTCAGCAAAAATTGTTTCTGTTTCGCAGATAGGTTGTTTTCAGTTCACATAGGAATCAAGTTCCATGTTTATTATATTCATATATTTCTTTTCAGGATGGACATATACTGGCAACATGAGTACTGAACGAAACTCCCATACAATATCAGTGTTAGCAAACGGAAAAGTGTTGGTTGCTGGTGGGCATAACAGCGGTGGCTATCTAAATAGTGCGGAGTTGTATGATCCATCAACAGGAATTTGGACAAATACTGGTAACATGAATACTGCACGATACTTACATAGAGCATCAGTGTTAGCAAATGGGCAAGTGTTGGTTGCTGGTGGATACAATGGTATTTTTTTAAATAATCCCGAGCTGTATGATCCATCAACAGGAATTTGGACAAATACTAGTAACATGAATACTGCACGATACTCTCAAACAGCATCCGTGTTAGCAAACGGACAAGTGTTGATTGCTGGTGGTGGATACAATGGTATTTTTTTAAATAATCCCGAGCTGTATGATCCATCAACAGGAATTTGGACAAATACTGGTCACATGAGTACTGTACGATACTACCATACAGCATCAGTGTTAGCAAATGGGAAAGTGTTGGTTGCTGGTGGATTGAACAGCAGTGATTATCTAAATAGTGCGGAGTTGTATGATCCATCAACAGGATTTTGGACAAATACTGGTAACATGAATACTGCACGAGAATTCCATACAGCGTCAGTATTAGCAAATGGGAAAGTGTTGGTTGCTGGTGGAGAGAATAGCAATGGCTATCTGAATAGTGCGGAGCTATATGATCCGTCAACAGGAATTTGGACAAATACTGGTAACATGAATACTGCACGAGAATTCCATACAGCATCAGTGTTAGCAAATGGAAAAGTGTTGGTTGCTGGTGGATTCAATGCTAGTGTTCTAATACCCGAGCTGTATGATCCATCAACAGGAATTTGGACAAATACTGTTGACATGAATACTTTACGATACTTACATACAGCATCAGTGTTAGCAAATGGAAACGTGTTGGTTGCTGGTGGAGCGAATGGCGGTGTCTATCTAAATAGTGCGGAGTTGTATTCGCCATAAGGAATAGTGAATTTTTTGTGTGCAGATGAAATTGACCTTGTTTTTTGGTTTTCGGCATCACCATGCTTACACATAAGCAGCATTGTTCTGTACTATATTTTTCCAGAAAAGAGATGACTTAAACTCTCCATTTTCATAGGATGTATCTCACAAGTCTGAAAGACAGGTTTGGTACTTTATTTACCATATAGCCACCTCCCTTAGGTATGCACCAGTACCAACAAGTATACCGGGTTTACTGACCAGTTTTTACTGGATACCCAAATATTCGGGTATTCACTAAACAGGGCAGTCAAGCTTGCAAGCATTTTTGGACCACAACATTCGTGCCTTAAACTTTAAGGTGTTCGTTAAACTATGAAACTCTTAAGTTTAGGATGAATCACATTACTACACAATATAAATCATGAAATTCCAGCGACAATTACATAGTTTAAATGGATTTCTACTCCAGTTATCTTCGGCGAAAAAAAACCATTTTGTTCAAATGTCCAGAATTTCTTTAGTTTTATAAATTTTTTGTACCTAAAGAATTGTGCATGATTACTTGATATGTATAATCACCTTTTAAAGCAAATATTTCATTTAAGACACGCTGACTTTATATACAAAACATGTAGCATTTCAATGCCTAATGGAAGAAGATCACAAACTTCTTCGTCAACTATATCCCATTCGATACCATTTTGTTCGCAGATAACGAATATATTAGTATTTTATCAAACAAAGTTGAGCACAGAATAACGAAGAACTTTTTTTGTAGTAAGTGTCCGTTTTAGGAATATGACGGGGCTAACTTGTGATCCTCCCCAAACAGTCTGTTAGTACATTTTAAAAATTCTTGTTATGTCTGTCTTATGGAGAATTATTCCCTCTATAAAATACACAAATAAAATTTCGCGGATGTGTATACAGTAGTTCAAAAATTACAAATTACATGAAAAAACCATGTTTTTCAAAAACACATTTTTTCAGTATTTTCGATCTTCGAAGCGAACTATCGACTAACGCACCCTGTTTTTGTTTGCATGTTATGACTTTTCTCATCCCACTGATAAACGTTCTCTTATATTTCAAATCAAATAATCAGTTTTACTGCATTATGAAGATTTTTTCTTTTCAACGAAAGGAAAACGATACACTAAAAATTTTCCTGATTTTCTCACAAGTTAACTAATTAAACTAGCCTTAATTAAAACGGCACCCTTTCTCCAGTTTTTAACAAATGTAAAATAGTCGACTCGGACTTTAAGATAGATTATTTTTCCGAAAAGAAATACTGCCTAGTTTTTGAGTTATCTGATGATTGTTTGACAAAAACAAAGCACTTTTTTCTTCTCGAACAGAATATTCACAAATTAAATATTAATGGTAAAGTTCTAGAAGAAGTTTGTTCAACGAAAATCGCTTTTCGGCTTTCTCTTCGAGCCATGGTAGGCAAGTCTTTGAAATTAATTGTTCGCTAGGAGAGCTAAATGAAAAGGCCAATCATTTGAGTAGAGTTCATGTATCGTTATATGTGAAATGTTCTATTTAAATTTGGCATTTAAGCTCGATATTTTCGTTTCTTCTTTCTGTTTCTTTCGCCTTACCATATTCTGTTTTTTCTTAACCCACCCAAGTCCACTGTCTTATCACATGTCGCTTAAAAAGTTCGCAATCAATGACAAAAATCAATGACTCTCTAGTATTTTGCTATAGTTACTATTTATTCGCGTTTTCCGTCTAATATCAGTAAATGAGCCACGCTACTTTTACCGCGAACGAATGGAGTACGCGTGAGGCGACTACGCAAGACTATATTAGTAATGTCGTAAGCTATTATTAAGATGTGATAAGATTTTGAAAACGTTTCGAAAAATCAGTAAGAGTTATATACCAGGCGCTCAAGCAAGACAAAATGGTGAATAGGATTTGTATGGGAGACGCGCCGCGACGCTGTATCATGTCGCCATTGTAAGAGAAAAATGCGACCGCGACGTGACAGTTTTTTCTCACAGAGATCCCCAAATCGCATTGCGATCGCTAAAAGGTCACTGTTGTCGCGTCACGATCTCGAATTACGAACTTTTTGTAAAATAAGCGTTTGTCGGGATCGAGCCGCGACACAACTTCTTAGCGATCGCGGCGCGACTTCGCCATCTGAGCTCGATCACTGCACGAAAACTGCCGATAGCGGCGTGAGTTGCGCGAACCGCGTTGACACCGCGAATCAAGGAATAAAGTGGACTTGGGCATAGTTCAACTTAGGACTTCGAATATGCCACTTAATTTTCTTCTATCTCAATTCCGTCGATTTTATTATTTTATTTATGGTAGTTATAAAGATATAAGAACGTTTCCGTTTTAATGAACGAAATGAAAAAGAATCAGTTTTGCTATTTTAGCGTGAATTTAGTTTTCTACCTTTTTCCGTCTCACTGTGAATTTAATACATAATCCGTTTACTTGATCAGTTAATATTGCATCAAGTCCAGAGTACTTACTTGCCTGTTTTACTCTAACTTCAAGTAAACAAGTTACACATTATGCTGAACTAGTTTCCAGAAAATAATCGCTTGAATGAGAGGATTTTTTACTTTCACTATCTTCTCTAATATTGAAGCTAAGTTCGCAAGAGTTGGGTCTTAGAGGTTTCCGAGCATGCTGAATCTAATGGCATTATCAGTTTCCTCGGTCGCCATACTTCATAATGAGATTCCAGAAAATCGATTTTTCAGCGATGAGGTTTTACGGGGCACTTTTTTCTCAGAACAGTCTTAGACATCGAAGTCAAACAACCATGTAGGTCTTGTAGAGCGTATTTTTTTTCATCGAGAAATTATTGTGGAAAAATTTTGTGTTATCTCAGGCCGCTTCTGCAAACG
>CAJNOQ010008333.1:0-11301 GCA_905250885.1 Didymodactylos carnosus | reverse complement strand
GATCGTAAGCCTACTACTGCTACTTTTTACAATTAATGCAGAGGTGTGTGATAGAAATGGTGATAGGTAGAAAGAACCAAAGCAGATTTACACGCTATAAACTAAATTCTCACATCATATAGTCGGTATGACTAAGCATCTCAATTTATGCACGGTGGGGAAGGTCCTGTTAAAGATGGAAAAGTTCAAGGCAACTCACTCTGCATCGGGTACCTCCGCTAGTCATTTATAGATTTAACTTTCATTTGAGTCGTTTATATAGGTAAATGAGCTAAAAAAAGTTGAATCGTTTCTACAGAGAACAGTAGCCATCCAGATAACAAGATCGATCGTCATTTCACTGATTTCTCCTCCAATATATTCTTTTAAATGTTTGGATTACTCAAAAGATAAAAAATACATGAAAAAGGTGGTTTGTATCCGTAGTTGACCAGTACTTTTCGAATTATCTCTATAACACGTTAGAAAATGACAGGAAGTTTTTTACACTTCATCCATCAAATCACCAGGTAACTCGTTGAACAGTAGTCTAGAATCATCAGTGAAATGGTAATGGATATGCCCAGTAGTTTTAGAATCTTCTCATTTTTCGATTTTCTGATCATTTTCTAACGTGTTATAGAGATAATTCAAAAACTGCTGGTCAGCTACGGATACGCATCACTTTTTTCACGTACTATTATCGTTTGAGTAATCCAAAGACTTAAAAGAATATATGGAGAAGAAATCAGTGAAATGACAATCGAGCTTGCTATCTGGATTCTTTGTAGAAACGACCCAGATTTTTGAGTCATTATATACGCTGAAAAAACCGTATTTTTTTTACTTTCGAAACCAGCTAGCAGACATCTCATTTTGTAGTACAGAAATCCTTACTCTATAGGTCTGACTGCTTTGAAAGTTTATCAAGTACTGAATGAAAGAGAAAATGGTTTCGAAAGTAAACAGATCGAGCTTTTTCAGCGTAAAGTAACAAACTTTAAAAATATTCGTATCTCCTTAGCGAAAGGCCCTGGAAAGCTGGAAGTGGTCTTATTTTGTAGAAGACATTTTGCTAATGCGCATTAACTCAAAACTAAAGAATTTCCAAAAAGTCTAAAAAACAGGAGTTAGCTTTTATTTTCTCTGATGGTGCACATTAGGATTCGAGAATATATATAGCACTAGATAAAGGAAGAAACTAATAAGAACTCTTATCTGATGAAAGTCTTATAAGATTTGTGCTGGATTCTCATAAGATTCTTACCCGATTCTTATTTGATTCTTCTTTTCTTCTGACACCACTGGATAGAAGAAGTCTTCCTCTAAAAGCTCTTACATATCCCTTGCTTTAGGCAAAACCTTATTGTCGCCTTTTCTTTTGTTCGCTCGCGATGGTTCCTTCAGCTAGTCACTTGTGTTTCAAACAATAATAAACAAAAAAGAATTTTACAACAAAACTGATGTGTGTAGGGTTCGAACCTGTTGAGTTGTTTATGACAACCCACGGGTTTTTCTACTGAGATACTGTGGTCACATTTGTGTATAAACGTTGCGTCTTTGTGTTCTACCGCTACACGTTTTTAAACTTCGATCCTCTGTTAGTATTAGCACAAAGTATTTTAAGCGTGGAAATGGTATAGGTCCCGCTGGAATATAATTGAGTGCACCAAAATTTTAAATTTATGATAGTGGATATTCGACATGAGAGTGCTTTGTTAGAATTCTTTGATTTCACGAATCCATGAAGACAAATTTATTTCTAAGACATTTTGCTGGAAAGAATGAACAGGGAATAGTTTTTGCAAAAATGTTGTAAGAATCTGATACACATAATAATCTTGTAAGGATTCTTATCACTTTCTTATGCGATTATTATAAGATTCTTACTCAATTCTTATTTGATGCTTACAAAAGTCGTTCAACTTTCGTGCCACTTCTTATATGAATTATGTATTGATAATAATTTTCAAGATATTGCAGATAAAATTCAGAAAGAGCTTCTATATTCTAGTAAAAGATTGTCGGATATTATACCTGAAAGTGGTATCAGAGATGTTATATATGACCTTGGTTTGACGGCGAAAAATCAAAAGAACTGATGAAATAGTTTATAATGTTGTTTGAAGGTGTCAGTACGAATGAAGAAAGTGAAGATCCCGGTAGTAGTTAGTGTTGTTGACCCGATGACTCATCGTTTTACTGTCAATTTTTATACAGCGCCCTCTCTCAACTTTCCTACATGCGTTTGGCTCTAGGTTTTTTACAGACAACTAATGCATGAAATCCAGAAGTTTTGTACTACCCTTAGTTTATGAAATGCCGTTAAATTTTTTAGGACCAAGAAGCGCTATTATTGAGTTTACAGAATGTCATAATGGCTACGGTAAACTACAGAAATTACGGTTTTTTTATTCTGTCTCTTTTACTTCAAGAAACGATATGATCTAACGGTCAACAAAAACCATTGCTTTCTTTCATAATCCTTGGTCGACTTTTTAGGACAGTTTTATCTTCTCATAAGGGCGGCGGACCCCTCATGGTTTTTAATATCACTTCGTTGCCCATGTCGGCTTACATATATGGTGACACGTTTGGACCTCTCAGACAAGTTCTTCCCATTTTCTTTTTAACCTTCAAAAGTTTACAGAATTTAAGAGATTTTACTAGAAAGTTCACTGTTCATTAAAGAAGTGTGTTCTAACGATAAGACTGGCTCCGATCGATCAACAAGATCGAAGTGCCTATATATTGCGAATTTTGAAGGAAGTTTGGTTAACAAAAAATTTGTTTTTTCTTGAAATGTTGATTTTTCAGAAAACTAGAAACCTAGAAAACTTTTTAAGAGCCTTGCCACAGATTGTGGCCCAACGAAGGATGATGGAGAAAAATTTTTGCTGACGAAACTATTCCTTGGGTGCCAAATGGGTACTGAATGTAATACTTTTTCCAGTGTGACGGAAAAATTTTGAGAAAAATTGACTTTTAAGTTTTTTAGTAATTATTTTTTAAGATGAATTTGAACAGTTCACATAAAAGAGCAGACGAAATGAGTTGCTAACTATCTGGTCTGTTTGATATAGCAAGAAAACCTTCGGCTGATGGCGTTATATGTGAATGATTTTCATGCACAAAAAAATGTCTTTGAAAGTAAAATCATGATTATCAATGTAGAGATTTAGAGCTCCATTAAAACAGACGAAATAAGAGAGCCATTATCCTGTCCTGGTAGCCTATGGTGGGAGCCGGCAAATTGTCGGTGTCGGTACAGACTAATTTTGAAAAACTTTTCCAGAAGGGTTCCTCGAATGCAGCTTGATCGATCCACACCGTAATGCGATTGCCTTTACAACTGAAAAGGAACTGCGTTCGTTCCCGAAGCCGGTCTTCCCATTCTCTCTGTTTATATTCGTCAACAGGATTGAAGCTAGGATCAATAATTTCGACAGTAAGGCTACGGAGATGCCGTAAATGATTTTTTAGCTTCGGAACATTATGGAGATGAGTTGTGTTGATCATCAAATGTTCAATATGTGGAAAAATATTTGCAATAACCAAGATATATTTCTCACTAAATGTATGCTGATTAACAGACACATCAAGTCGTTTGAGGTGGCTATTTTGCCCGATTTCAGGAGCTTGATGGAGAACCAGCTGGTCGAAGTTAATTTTGAGTGAGGTGATATTCGGGATCCTTTTTATCAACGAAGAAATTGCGTTAGGTTCCTTGTCCGATGACAAAACAGTCAGCTCGGTAATGCGTGAGACACTGACAAATGCTATGATCCATTCGAAAAGAGTTGAACTTAGGCAACATACTGTGAGATATTTCACGTTGACAAGGTACGGGTGATTTGGTTTATCTGGGAGAAAAGACATACCAGAGAGGCACAACGTAGTGATGCAATGTATCACGTGAACGTCATCGTTAACAGAACGTTGCGGGGCTGTCCACCATCCGATGGTCGTAGGATTATATGTAGGATCATATGTAGAGCTGTCAGTCCAGTTCAACTGTCGCCAACTATCACTATGCGCTCTAATTGCGACTTCGGTATTGTTATCAACTTCATCTTGCACTGTTATCGTTATACGAAAATTTTTCTTCGCGATCCAGAATGGAGATTGAAATGAATCGAGTACTGTACGATGAGCGATGTTTTCCTGATGAAACAAATTTATGTTAAGACTAAAATGAGACAGTAGTTGCAATGACGTCTTGAACACCAGTTCCCAAGCACTTCCATCAGCAAGTATACTGTGTGTATTGACTTCGAGACAACGGAGAAACGGCATAGCGCGCAACCATTGCGTTAATATATCAAACATTTTTGGATCTTCGTCGTCGACACGTATAATAAGTGTATGAAGTGTAGGCACTGATATGACATCAACCTTTTTTGGCAATACTAATCGCGCACGCCGAAAGGGAAAGAATCGACTACTGGTCAGTTGTATATTAAGGTATTTGAGACGAGAAGCACATTGAAAAATATATTGTAGATGCTGCCATTCGCACTGCATATCTGTGATAGTCAGATGTTCAATGTTTGAAGAAGCAGCTGTTAGAAAACGCCAACATTCAGTGCGAATATCCAAGGAGAGAGAAAGCTGTTTGAGCGTTCTCAACCGAAAAATATTCGAAAAGAAATTCTCCATATTTAAGTTCGACGTATTTGTTGCTTTGATTGATAGTGTATGAATGTTTGTGTTGGACAAAGAAAGAAGGGCCTCGTGAACTCCATTCCAGTTGACGGCTTTCGCATCAAAATTAAAGTAAAGTCTACGAATCTGCCTGAATGAAGTAAATGATGAAAAATACGCTAAGAAGGCATGCGTCTGACCAGGTGTGTCACGCTCGGATAGAGTTAAACCGCGTACCTTGTTGAAATAGGCGGGCAGAAGACCGATGCAAACACGAAAATCGTCTTTTCGTATACTTGCAAAATCAAAGTGGAGTTGTTGGCATTGGGCGATGAGCGAATCAAAACGGCCATTGAGCTGGTTAGCGAAAGCAATAAGTACATCGACGCCGTTGACATATTTCTCCAGAAGATCAATCAATATTTCGTTAGGAAGCGATTCTAGCTTTGAGAGCGACATTCTCTGGCTAAAGATGGCAGCCGAACAGCTAGAATCCTTTCGACTGTTGTGCAATTACTTTTTTCTACTGATTCTTTCACTGTCTCGAGTGAATGAGTCAATGAAGAAATAATGCATGTTTTTCTTGACAGTATTGAATAGCAGTTCTCCCCTTTCTCATGGGTAAGAAACTTACTTTCTATGCTTTTATATAGTCAATCATAACGGTGTGTCACGGTTGTTTTTAACGTGTTCTTCCATCAGCTACGAATACATATTTGTGAATTGAAGGTGAAATAAGAAAGTAAAGCCTTACAACAAATTTTGAAAAGCACAAGTAGAAGAATGGACAAATGAATGAGAGAGAGTCATTAAGGATACTAAACAAATATGTATCCTACTTTTCAAACTCTAGAGGCAGTAAACGACTTGTTGGTGTCCAAGATAGAACTACTGAAAATATATTGCGGTATGTCCTAAAAAACGCGTTTTACACTCATCGTTTGAATAAAATTTTTAAAATATAGAACGAAGAAACGTTGTTTTCATCGTACGTATTTTAAGCACGTTCCCACATATCAACAATATCTTGGACATTAACACATCGTTTACTGCCTCTAGTGTTTGAAAAGTATGATTCATATTTGTTTCGTATCCTTAGTGACTCACTTTCATTTATTTGTTCTCTGACAACCTATATATGCATGCATTAAAAGAAAGTGATGCAACTGCACTGTTACTTTTTCGCGTTCCTTGCAGGCTGCTTATTGTGTTTTTACCTTTGTGAAGCTGCGTATAAAGAAAAAAAATGAATGAAGAATTTATGAAGAAGTGTTTGAACTGATTCATCAAGTAGATCCAGGGTACAGCCACCGATCCTTAACGACTTCATTGCTGGGACTGTCTGAAATCATTTTTCGGACAGATGTTTATGCTAATGAAGACTGTGTATACAGACATGAACAAAACGTAGCGATACTTACTTTCGTCAATGTTTGAACTAATCGAATTAATATTTTTATGGTTGATAGAGCTCTATGAACTCTGGTCTAGAGCACCGATCCGCCTTCGTTTTATTAAAATATACCTCACGTATGAATCGAGCACTGTCTTTACTCTTGGACTAGAATATTTTCTCCATTTCAGCACTTCCATTTTCGCGCTATTCCTTAATCAAAAGTCCAGTGTTCCATTCTGCTTTATTGAAGATTTCGTCGAAGATAGTTGACAAATGATAACGATGCGATTTTTTGTCTACAAATGTTTTTCCATTGTTACCGCTCAATAAGGAGGATAGAACTCAGAATGACTCGGATTGATTTAGTTGAATTTTTCGGAAAATTCTGATATGCAAATCTGGCTCACTAAATAGAAAAATGGTTAAAGGCATATTTTGCTAAGAATATTCCCTCGACATTCGAACTGAACACTGGAGAAAATATTGACGTCCACTCAACGAATATATCAGAGACACGTGCATGAATCTTTGACTTGATGTGGGTCTTTATTCGGTTACCAAATCATCATTATTGAGCATGAAAGTAAATGTATAGTTCAAAGAATTCTCTAAAGACTAAAACTCTGAATGAAGCCAAAGTTGTTGCAGGTCCCCGATATACCTGCTAATTAGAAATCAGTCTTTTCCGTACGTTTCAGTTCGTTTGGCTCAAATGTCAAGAGAATTTTCAATAAAAGGTTTTTAAAAAAGCCACTTTTCGATTCAGTGAGCCGGGTTTGCATATCATATTATTTCTTTAACTTTATGAGCTATAACTGACTTTTTAGAGTTAGCTGAGGCATCAGTTACTTGCTTTCTTGTGTGCAAATATAGCATCTCAAGCCGTTAATATTTAACGTTTTGGTAAACCGTTTAACATGTTTTTAATATTGTTGAGAACAACTCATTGCTGATCACGAATCAAGTAAGACACGCCGCGATGCAGAGAAAATACAGTACTTTTGACCGGTAGAAGAAAGACACAGATGGACTTTCAGGGAAAGAAATCCAGTTGAAGAAATAAGTATATTATAAATCTTGGATTAAAGCAAAGCTTTAAAAAAAGAGTAGTTAGACACGCGAGAAAAAACAGAAAAATATCATCTAGTTAGATTTCTAAGAGTACATCACGAGATTTAAACCTAACTAAAAGACAAGCTCTAACAGTCTGCTACTTTAATTACTATATCTAGCTTGTAGGACGGCAAGCAAAGGCGATGAAATTAAATAAATGTGATATATGTACATGTGTAGACTGAAAAAGAAAACAACCCGACGAACCAAGTAAATCGATCTTTCAACTGGAAACGTGCAAATATGTGCTGCTCAGCAGAGCCTGCTGTGAGATTCTACTCACTCACTTCTCATATTTACTTGCATAAAGTGGACGGCTATATATAGTACACAAGTTGAACAACAGTTATGCAGGAGTTGCGCAAGAACAGAAAGAGTTGGGAAAACCAGAGGATGAAACAAGTATTGCGCAAGAACAGAAAGAAAGGAAAAGAAGAAGAGAACATAGTCTTATGAGCTGCCAGGAATGGCAGATCATAACACCTGCTTTTTCTAACAGATTCTAGAGTGCTCTATGGACATCCACTTTTAGTATGACCTCCATGTACGCATTTATTCGAAATCCTTTACGTACGACCACTTGGTCCTCTCTATTTAAGGAATGTTGAATATTTAGGAAAGACAAGATACAGAAATGGATGGCAGCAAGAAGTCACCTGACGGCGCTGCGAAAGAACATCAGCAGCTACCGAACGACATCGGTGAACAACGATATACTGAAATCGCTGAACAAACGACGGCGGCTATTGTCGCTCAAGGACCACCGCCAGTCGTTAATAGCAGACCGTCCATAGAACCTGCTCTTCCTGAATTACCTCGATTTTGGCCTCCGCCCTTACCTCCTCGTCGTGTTGGGGCTAATTTTCCCAGGGCGTGCCGCATGTTGTTTCCCACTTCGGGTCATTTGGGTTTTGGCCTATTAAAATATTCCGAGGAAGAACCACCGATCCATACACTTCGCGAGATGATAGTTTATGAGACACGCCTTCGCTTGTCCGATTCGATTCAAGAGCTCATGGATTTGTACCATAACGACGAGGCCGCTGTCACGTGAGTTTAAATTTTTTCCTGTCTAGCATAGCGACTATTGTTATTGAATTATAGTCTCGTGCACGATATTATTCAGCAGCATGTGGTGGAACATTTTGGCTATCAAGATGTGAATGCCCTACGCACCGCTTTGTATCGCTTTCCAGACGACTCTGTCATCAAGGCAGCTTTCTATGGTATGTTCATGTTGTTCCTTATTTAAAAATGAAATGAAATTCTTATTTAAATTTCAAGTTTTAAGTTTGCTTCGTCAAATAAACTCAACTTAGACCCTTTACGCTTCGATTGAGTAACCCACTAATCTCTCAGACCGTGAAAAAGCTTTTGAAAATAAGAATATGAGGAGAAAACTTGCTCCCACCTTTCATAAAACTTTTTCCGTAAAAAATATTTTGTGCAATATATCAGTCGACTGAGCTCTATGTATGATTCTGAATCTCAGCCTGTTTCCACCTGAAGGTTTCCTAGGCTAAGAAAGATCGATTTTAGCTGAGAAAATTTTGTGTGGGAAAATCCACAGTGCTCTCTCGAAACGGTTGTGCTATATTACCTTAATGTTATCGAAGCCGACCGGTTACAAGAATGTGTAGCAAAGTTTGATTAAAAATGAGTGTGAATAAGTTAAAGAAAATACGGCTTGTTCAGCTAACGACCTCCATTTTTTGCTCTTCTTCAAAACGTCATTGCAATTATTGCAAAGCTACAAACTAATCTAAAATGGCAAATAGATAATTAAGTATATTAACCCTTTCGGCACCGGTGACGTTTTACAACGTCATTAAATTTCATGTTATCTAACACAGGAGAATTTGAATTTTTTCTCGTTTCTTGAAGTAAATGTTTTGTTATCGCCCTATATATGACCCTTAGATTGCTACAAAGAGGAAGATTAATACAGAAATAAATTCAGGCGCATTAAGATCTCAATCATTTTTGAAAAGTTGAGAAATTTATAATTATCGCTCGAAATAAGTCGGTCCTGGAAGGGTTAAGCATTTCTCTACAGTATGAAAAGTGTCTCGGCTTTCAACATTGATTCGTTATCAAAATATAGCTGTTGTACAAACAGCCTTAAAACTCGATTTTGTAGCTATTTGAAAAACGTGTCTAAAAGAGTGAAGACGAGCAGGCGAAAATTGAACAAGTATACCAGTTTGTAGAAAATTGTTTGCTCTACAAGATGTGATAGCTTGTCAAGCTCGAAACTATTCTAATTAATCTGTATTAATCGAAGAAAAACCAGGAAAATCGTGACGCTGTAACAAAAAACGGTCAGAAGTGTCACAGCGTCACGATTTTTCTTTGATTAATACAGATTACTAAGAATAGTTTCGAACTGGACAAGCTGGCATATCTTGTAAATAATCTTCTACAAACCGGTATACTTGTTCAATTTTCGCCTGTACGTCTTCACTCTTTTAGGCACGTTTTTCAGATAGCTACAAAATCGATTTTTGGGGCTGTTTGTACAACAGCTGTATTTTGATAACGAATCGACGAGCAGAGCTGAGACACTTTTCATACTGTAGAGAAATGTTTAATATACTTAATTATCTAGTTGCCATTTTAGATTAGGTTGTAGCTTTATTATAATAACTTCTTGAAAAAGAGCAAAAAATGGAGACCGTTAGCAGAGCAAGTCGAACAGTGAAGTTTTATAGATCTCAACTGAAATACCTTTCCACTAGCCGATAGTGAACCGTGTCTAGATTTAGAATATATGCTGTTTTGATATGTAACTCGCTTGATTCTTTTGTGTATAAAAACAGACATTCTAAACATAGCATTATTTTCCAAATACTTTTTGACTAGTTCTTCTTTCTATACTTCTTAAATCTTGTAATAAAATATTTTATATCCTCAGATGAAGAATATTTTAAAGTTTATTTGCCATTAGGGGCAAAAGCTGATTGTTTAAGACGCTGACGAAGAAATGTTTCTGTTTTTCATTGTTTGATTCTTTTATTCGAGCGAATTTTGAAAGTATTATGATTTTTGGGAATCCGACGACATATTATAACTTGCGAAAAGTTTCGAGCAAGTTAAAACTCTTTGCTTGTTTTTCCGAAAAAAGCAGAAGTATTAGTCATTACTGATCAAATAGCTTTCGGGTATTTCCAGTCGAGCTGTCGCCTAAAAAAAACCAGAGGGACTCTGTACGCTGGTGCCGCCAGTTTTCTTCGACCCGTTAGTGATGAAATAATCGGCTTACTCCTCTATTTATCACTGTCTAAACTGGAGGAAGGTTAACTTACATCTTTCTACCGCTATATATGGAGCCAGTCGGCCGTTTGTGACATAGTTGTCTAATTCTTGGCCGTTGGAAGGAAACCACAACTTTGAGCTAACTGCCAATCGTTTTTCATGTTCAGAATTTCCAGTTGAATTCACACAGATTTCGTTCACTTGCTCAAATCCTGTCGTGTTGAACTCTGCATGCTGCGTACACCTAGTAGATACCCTCTCCACTTGTTTTTTTCCATTCTTCTCGTCGGAGGTTCATATCTGAAAGTAACAAAATCGGTGTCGTCTCACTACTGACCACTGACCCAGCAGGTGTTTGCAAAAAGTCTTTTGAATTAAATTTTCTCTTCTACTCATTTTCAGTAAAGCACAATAAAATCACTCAGGGTGTGATCAATCAGAGTCAATGTGCTCGCAATGTTGATTTATTCACCTTGGACGGTCGTCCCACCACCCTCTTCTCCCAAATATCAGCGGGCCAACCTTTGGTGTTGTTGGCCGGCTCAACTACCTGACCCCCGTTTCGGGCGTCTGTTGAGCGGATGAAGTAAGTCTTTGTTTTCCATTTTGCATAAAAAATTAATTTTCATCGAACTATTCTAGCGCGCTGTTCCGCTCTCATGCGCCTACTGGAATGCGGCTGTTGGCGATCTACATTGCTGAGGCACACGCACGTGATCAATGGCCTGTAGGCAAGACTATTTCGTGTGTGGATCAACCGACGACAATTGATCAACGACTGAAAAATGCTTCTGAATTCAGAAAGACCTTCAATTTTGAAATGCCCATGCTCGTCGACAACATGGACAATACTTTTCACACCACCTACGGATCGTGGCCATTTCGCTTCTATGTTATCCACGAGGGCAAAATAG
>CAJNOQ010008332.1:0-11301 GCA_905250885.1 Didymodactylos carnosus | reverse complement strand
ACGGTAGTAAAAATCCTATAGAATTTCTATAATAGGAATCTTATGCATTTCTTTTACAAAATCATACGGTAAGATTTTGTAGGATTTCTATTTTGTCATTCTGTATATATTTTCGTTTCTTTTTCTATACGAGAATACAATCGCCGACACGTTTTACAGTAAAACTAATACAAATAAAACTCTACTGTAGAAAATAAAAAATTATTTTAGGCTCAAATATTCGCATCGAACACTGTGACCCATTGAAACTTGCTACTCTTCCACCACGTGTGGGTCACGATTCATAAGTCTAAAATCCTACAACCATTCTACTACAATCCTACAACAAGATCCTGTACGATCTTGCTAGATTCTACAAGATCTGACTACAGGATCCTATAAGAATCGTACAGTAGGATTTCTTCATTTTGAAGTTTTCCTATAAGATTTTCGTAGAATCGTACAAGATCCTATAGGACTCTAAAGTAGAATCTTGTAGGATCCTTCGACAGAATTGTTTGACCTTGGAAGCAGAAAAAGCACAATAATGTACGATCAATACCACTACATCCTAGAATCTTACAGAATATTTGAAAATTTTCAGACAATTTAGCATGAGTGTGATATGTAGTGAGAATTTTTGCTGAGATGTGGCTCACAATGTGATGGAATATCCCATAATAAACCTCCCGATGTGGGATATTGTAGTTTCTAAATATAATTATTTAAGGTCATTTATCAAGATTCTTTGCCCTGAATTTCGTGGACATTTCCATTGCTCATTTTAAACATCGGTCAAATTGAAGACTAACAAAGTGATTAATTTGTTAATCAATAACATATGTCAAAGATAGAGATGTGCGAGACAGCTGACTTTTTCTTTTGTGTTCTGAGCCCTGTCTTATAAAAATTTTCATATCCTGGACCTGTCCTACCCTATATGATTCCTGTGCCCTTGCCTTGTGCTGCTGTATGGAATTGGTCCTTTATCTTTTGTTACTTTTACCTCTAGGCATGTGTTTATATGTAGATTATTTCAAATACAACAAATCTCCTCTACGATAGATACAGTCTTATTAGGCTCACGACTCGTCTACCTTCGTTTATTTTGTAAAAGAAACTAAACCAGATCACTCTTTGGTACTAAATAGCCAGTGATATGTTACAAATACAATTAAGTTTTTTCTCTTTGCACAAACTAAATGTAATCTTTTCTGAATTTCCGTAGGGTATCTTTCATTATGAAGTAGCTAGTGCATAGTGTTTTTCGCATATCTCTGTACTCGAGATAAATTAACGTACATGTTATCATTACTGCTTCGATTTTCTTAAACCAGATGGATTCACTGTAAAAAAATAATAATGACATATAATCGGAAAAAAAATGGAATAATGTGAAATATTAGAAAAACTCATACTGCCGATATATACTGCAATAAAGTGACAAGAGAAAATAACGATTTTCTTTTATCTATTCAGTATATGGCGACAGCGTATATTGAGCGCGAGTCTGCACTGACAACAGAATAGTTTGAAATCGTCTATTAGGCGCTTCAGTCTCATTTCAAATGTCAATTCAATAAACCGCTAGTGGTTAGAGGCTCTTGCTGTGTTTGTTCTCATGAGAGCTAATCTATTTTATTCGGCCTTCGTTTCACATTGTCTAGATAGCAAACTGTGTCGGCTTATTTATTCTGGTTTTCTCCTCTTTTGTTAGACTGTAAGTGTTACTCAGGGTTTGTTTATTTTCAGATTTAGTTTCAACTTCGTAGTGCTATAGCTGTTATGAATTTCCGTACCTTGGTCGCAAAGCGTTTAACTATTTTCTAATATCGGATCAGTTTCGTTTTTAGTGTGTATTGTTATTAAACCATTTTCTGATTCTATATTTTATAATTTCATTTAAATTTCTACAAAATCCTCAAATTAATCTGTTAATTTCTGCGATTGATTAAGAGACGTTTTGACTCCTGTTTTTCCTTAGTTTTCGTCTTACTCTCTGCCCTAGTGAATGTACTGGCGCAAGTACTTGGGTTAAGTAATGAGGACAGTACTTGTGGACTTTTCCAGGTAAATTTACTTGTCAAGTACTTTCTCAAGTACTTGACAAGTAAAATGTAAGTACTTGTCTGATACAATGCAAGTAAATTTACTTCAAAAGCTTCAGTCAAATACTTATTCCATTTATCTTCATTTTGTATTTTGTACGTATTCTGCAGCCATACTCTACTTTTGTGTAGCAAACACATGCACGGCTACTAAGTTTGTTCAACTCAGTAGAAATATATAAGCTTATTTTATAAATATATAACGATTGATATTGTAATGTTTATATACAAGTGGTCAATGCAAAAGAAAAGGGTGACTGACTAGTCCAAGTGCTTGGCTGAAGCAAGTCAAGTAACGACACTTAGCAAGTTCTTGATCAAGTACTTGCCAAGTGCTTAACTTGTCACGTAGTTCTCAAGTACTCATCAAGGCTTCAAGTACCTGTACCAAATGCATCCTAAGGTGTACTTTAAGATTTTTGTTGAAAGATATCATTGTATCGTTTCCTCTTTTCTAGCATTTGTATACCTGTGATATTAGCAGAATCCTGAGTAGAGAGAGATTTTTTTCTACATGAACACGTCCATCTAATACAAGCTTAGTGAGACAAAATATCTCAGTACGAACAAACACTAAGTAAAGAAAACTAGCTTTATGCAGTCGAAGTAAGCAGGCAGCTTTACTAAGATGTTTCGGTTTTAGGAAATTCTTCATTTTTGTGAGCATTGTTGGTTGCTCGTTTCAAGTAGACCAAACTTGTCCAAAATAATGCAAAGTATTCTAGAATAAACATTACGATGTGAGACATTATAGAAAAATTTTCTAGCTCAAATGCACTATTTCTCACAATATTGTGAGGTAAGGTAGAAGGTAATGATTCATAGTAGTTAAAAACAAGTTCGATTATTACGCAATGTTCCGCTATATTTCGATTCTTTTTCACTTTAACACGCAATTATTTTTTTTACATGGTTTTATAACCATAAAATTGTTTTTTTAGAAAAAGAACTATAGTACACAAAGAAAACTAATATATCCAAATGTCTATCTTTGCTTCGACTACAATCTAACTCACTCTTTTCTTTCCTATTGATAAACAGTGTCCTGAAAAAGAGAAAAAGGAAGGGAGAAATATAAAAATATGAGTGAAAGGAGAAGAAGATGTTTAGTTTAATGAGTATTGGTGCATATATTAATGGGGTAGAAATAAGGAAAGATGTTTGATGACAATCTCGCAATAATTATTATATTTTCATGTATGTTAGGAAAAAAAGATTTTCTCACCCCTTTTTCTTTCCTTCGCCATCTTAGATGCTCTAATTAACTTTCTTTTTCGATTTCCACCAAGATTCTGGTAAATTGTCATCTTAAACAAGAATCATGCGAAAGAATTTACATCTATCTTAAGACTTTTTTTGAAGAAAAAAAAACCTTACTATTTCAGACAGAAATCGTTTATCGAAAAAAAAAAATGAACAAAAAATGAAAACAATAGTTGAGCATAATTAATAAAGGAAAATTAAAAAAGGATTCTTGTCAAAAAAATGGCAAGAAACAAGATTCTTGTAAAAACATCGACAAGAAAGTGAAACAATGAGCGTAACGTAAAATAGCGTTGATATTTCTATGCTATACTGTCACTATTCATAGTAAAAACTTTAAGGTGAATATAAATGAGTTTCAGAACAACGATTAAAAATAATTATAAGATCTTTCCTTTTGTTTCATAGATGTTTTAAACTCCTTTTAACACTTCGACTACATACTTTAGTCATATGACTGAATAGCCAATATTTACCAACTTTTGAATATTTCACAAGAAAATTTTTTTGTTAGGAAGTTGTCAAAAGAACTTTTCATTTGCTGTGTTTTTAAATGCTTTTTCGTTTTGTTTTTCTTCTTTTTTTAACTCTATCTCGCAGCTATTAGCAAACATGTATTACGTTTAAACAAGAAAAAGTAGTCTTTTTTTCAATGACGATCTTCGCTATGTCATAGCATACATACCTGGTTACTTTAGAATTTTTATCTCTTATGAAGAATAGAACTACTCTTAATATAAGGAACAACTTGAGAGTTAAATATGGATTACATGTAACTGTTATTATCTTTTTTCTATACACACTCATTTTTTTTCACGATTCAGTAATGTTGTTCTGGAATGGATAGTTACTACGCGAAACAGATGTTCTCTTGTCTAACCTTTTTTTAAAATTAAGGAGTCAAAATAAATAAAACGTCAGTTATAAAATATAACGGATGAGTCGAATATAATCTGGACTGCTAACTTTTTAGAAGAAAAGAAAAAAGTAAATATAAAAGAAATAGTTCTCAGTGAGATCACCTAGAAGAGCATATCAAAGATATATTTTTCGTTTTAACTGTACTCATTAGAAAGAACATACAAAAACTGTAAAATGATCGGCATGTTATGAATATTTGACACAAAACTATCAAAAGATTTCTTATCATGTGTTTTATTTTTCACTTTTATCTTCACAGTTTTCTCACTTAAACATATTCTGAATATTAAATACACGAATATCTAACGAACAAAAATAGATTGCATAAATGATATAGATTGGCACGCAAATCTGACAAGAAAATTAGGATTATAGAAAAGAAAATGTTCTGTCAAAAACGTAGTCTGCTCGTAATTTCTCAACACTTTGTGTTATTATTTAATATACAATAGTTCATTTTGTAGAGAGTTGTTTTCCTTATCAGTTACCGTTATAATATTTTAGTACTTACTGATTTGGCACAGTTGTTTGAACAAAACTATTAGTTCTTCCGGTATTTAAATTTTGGATGTAAACTTTGACTTGAAAAAAAACATCTCAGTTCATTTTTGTTCATTAAACTCGTGTATTTAATATTTAGAATATGTTTAAGTAGAAAACAAAACATATGATAAGAAAATCTTTTGATAGTTTTGTGTTAAATATTCATAACACGCCGACCATTTGACGTTTTTAGATGAACACTAATTCGTAGCTTTGTATATTTTTTCTAATGAGAACAGTTAAAACGAAAAATAATCTTTGATATGCCCTTCTAGGTGACCTCTCTGAGAACTGTTTCTTTTTATATTTACTTTTTATCTTCTTATAAGAATCCAACAGTCCAAATCATACTCGATTTATCCGTTAAAAACCGCATATGATGTTACATGTCAAACTGTCCTCTTCTTCTTCTGTTTATTCTGAGAGCATATATTTTGTTGATGTTGCCCTTGTAAAATAGAAGAAGAAAATGTTCCAGCACCTTACTGATCGTGAAAGTAAGAGAATAGAGAAGCAAAAATTGATAGAGACACGATAAGAAAGAAAATTAATTTCGCTTAAACACTTTCTCTATTCGTATAGATTTTGTTTTAACATTTAACACAAAAACACAAAAAGTGGTGAAAACATGAAAATTTTTACCGGATCTACTGGCGGTACAATGCAACGTTTCATATGTTACCAGGTAAGATATATATTTGTTCAATGACTTATAAAAACTTTTTATCTTAAAAATTTTTGAATAAAACCATAAGATAAAAGTTCACTAAAACAATATGTTTTATCTCTGGCAGTGAAGTGTATGTTATCTTAGCAGTGAAGTGTATTAAAAATTCAAGTTTTAATATGTTAAAGTCCAATAAAAAAACATATTTTTAAGCTAGATTGGAACTGACTGATGCCAAATAAATGTTTCTTTTCACCTATTTGAACCTAACTCCAAATATTGTTTTTCTTCTGAAGAGTCATATGAACAGGATGGGACTGAACTTGTAACCCTCTGTCGTTAAAATCTAAATTATTAGAGCTTTCTTGTATATATTCTACGATCAAACATATCCCTGTGAATTAATTGTCGTTTTATTTCTGAATGAATTTTTGTTTGTTTTTTAGCTATTTAGCAATACAAAACACACTGTCAATATAAACCCAACCCGAACGTTGTTTAAAATCGCGTGTACAACAGATATACCTGCACTTGATAAACAAGTCTTTAAAAAATATCTGAAACTTCCGCAACCATCGAATAAAATACTAGCTACTTACATATGGATTGATGGTACAGGAGAACAAGTACGTTCAAAAACGAAAACATGTAAACATGAACCAAAAAGTGTCGATGATTTGTCTTGGTGGATGTTTGATGGTTCGTCAACGGGACAAGCGGAAGGTGAAAACTCTGATGTATTTCTAAAACCAGTGGCAATATACAATGATCCATTTTTGATCGGTGGAAAAAACAAATTAGTCATGTGTGAAACATACAATTCTCAGAAAAAACCAACAAGTAAGTGGATACTATAAGTATTATCATAAAAATTGTTGTAGAACAAATAGTTTTATTTAGAAACAAATCATCGCTATGATTGTGACCGAACAATGAAAGCAGCCGCTCAATATAAACCTCAATTCGGTCTAGAGCAAGAATACACTTTGTTAGGTCGTGATGGATGGCCGTTTGGTTGGCCTAAAAGCGGTTTTCCTTTGCCACAAGGTCCCTATTACTGTGGTGTTGGTGCTTGCCAAGCATATGGTAGAGAAATTGTTGATTCTCACTATAAAGCTTGTTTATATGCTGGTCTTGAAATTGGTGGTACAAATGCGGAAGTAATGGCTTCCCAGTGGGAGTATCAGATAGGACCATGCAATGGAATTGATGCAGCTGACCAGTTATGGATCAGTCGTTATCTATTATACCGGGTTGCAGAAGAATATGGTGTTCAAGCGACATTTGATCCAAAACCAATGTCTGTTGGGGACTGGAATGGAACAGGGTGTCATGCAAATTTTTCAACAGAACAAATGAGAAAGGAAAATGGCATCAAGTAAGTGAACTAATCGTCTTATTGAAATCATGCACCTATTGTCCAGAAATTTCTGATCTTAACGTGGATGATATGAAATAAATTCCACTAATAAACATGAAACATAATATTTGAGAAGATACACTGACTCACCCGTATATTGAATGCTATCTTCGTTCTTCAACTTGTTGTCATAAACAGATGTGATGTAGGCGAAGAGATAATACCAGGTAACTGAGTTTCACGGTTCGTCTTGCTTCCTTTATTTTGTAAAAGTAAGATAAAAATAATCACTTATTTAGGTAGAATAGGTGTTCGATGAAAAGTAGTGTATTGATTGTTCATTCAATTTGATTTGAGTGGAGAGTGCTCATACGTACTAAGATACGAGTAGAGATGTGCACGGGTACCATTTTCATACCCGTACGCGACCCGAAAATTTTTTTCCACCCGTACCCAACCTGTAACCTACCCGACCCGAGAACTGTGTACCCGTACCCGACCCGTAATCGATTTATACCTAAAAATTTTCTCCTTTTTGTTTTCCAGCTAAAAACTTTTGTTTTTCGGCTGAAGATGTCAAATTATCATTACGTTCTCAAGTAATTCTTTTTTAAACCTTCATGTATATTAGCTAAATTCCTGTATTTTTTAACTAAAATTTTGTGGGTTTTCCACTGAAACCTTCCGGTTTTCGGGTAAATTAAAAAAAAATAGAACCCGTACCCGTAACTGCTCTACCCGTATCCGACCCGTACCCAACTTTCGGGTCGAGTTGGGTTGCACATCTCTAGATACGAGTCATCATCGTGTGGATAAAGCGAACGTGGCTGTATGATTATTCTAATCTTTATCATTAATAATACCTTTTCAATATTGGTTTTGAGAAGTTTTATTTAAAGGATTCACGAAATGTAATTTTATCGTGACTTTAGAGCTATACACGAAGCCATTGAGAAATTGAAACCACGTCATATGACCCATATGAAACAATATGACCCATCCGGTGGCGAAGATAATTTGAGACGTTTAACCGGTAAGCATGAAACAGCACATTATAGTAAATTTTCATCGGGTGTAGCGAATCGTGGTGTGTCAATTCGGATACCAAGACAAGTTGACGAAGACCAATGTGGATATCTGGAAGATAGACGTCCATCTGCTAACATGGATCCATACGCAGTGACAAATATTCTAGTAAAAACAATGTGTTTAAATGAAACTGATTAACATCAAGGACAACATTCGAAATGCTTTTTTATCACATGTTCCATTTTTTACAGTATCAGTTTATTCTACGATTTTACTCATTATCATTTAGTTTATTACAGTTTAGCTGTAGTATCTTTCATCATCTAAAAGACGATTATAAGTGGTTTCATAGATGGTCGACCACGTTATACAAAACCATATACGCAAACTAAGGGACACTTTCGATTTTGACGTAAATTTTTCTTCTTCGCTCCCTACACAGTGTGCAGTTTTATGGCGTAGTAGGCGGACACCAGAAGCTTTTTCTCTTTAAATCAGTTTTTTATAGATAACTTATCATTCTACAGCTCCTAAAGAAAAAATTCATGGAGAAAATTTTCGATGGAGAAATTTTCTGAATCGGATTGCGCAAGGATAAAACAGGGTAACCTCGATTCGATAAAAAAATTCACCCCTAGGAAACCGTACTTCCAGCCTGTGTTTTGGCAACAATGTTTCCCAAATCCATCTAAAACTTTTTATGACAATAGATAGCTCATATATCAAAGAATATTTACACCTGTTAAAACCTGGAAAAAGTGAACTTTCATTCATTGGTCAACTGTTCGTCTGGATGTACACTGTGCTCCGTACCCCTTATTCAATACTTTTCTACAATAGAATAAGAAGTTAAGTACTGTTATTTGTGCTGGAAGTTCTACTAACTAGTAGCATCAGAATGGAACAGGAAAAGAAAAGCAAAATACGTCTATAAATGGAGGCTTTTGTCCGAAAGATGAGTATGTCAAGCATAAATTGAATAACAAAATTTGGAGGTGGTGCAGTGAAGAAAATAGATTTAAGTAAGAAATATAGCACTGCGACATATGTCGCAGTACTATATTTCTTACTTAAATAAATTAAATAGTATATTTTTTATTCATTCGAAGTATAAGAGCACGGCAACACAAGTGAAAATTCCTACAATAGGAACTGATAGGAACCGTGTATAATCGGATAGGATCCTTCCTCTGTTATTAATAAAGAAGACTCCAGAAAGAGTATGAACTTTGAAAAGGTTAAACGAGTGCAATATCTCAAAGGTTAGTAATTCCGCTTTTTCAGAGTGACCTCTTGTTATATACAGCACTGCCTATTCGTTGTTTGTCTCTACAAAGAAAGCATCCATTCGGAATCTTTGAGTTAAAAAGGATAGAGTAACTCGCGTATTGCTGGTATGCATCGAACTCTTTCTCTCATATCCGCGTCGATAAAAAGCTGAAAGCAATAAAACAACTTCGTGTACAGTTGGTTTACTCAGCAATTTTAATTAGTAAAAAATAGGGTCATCATCCAAGCGTAATTGATCAAAGCGAATTTCTCTGTTAATCACGACAGAGAGTATATTGTTGAAAAACATTTTGATCAGTTATTATTCAGAAAACATAAACCATATCTTACAGTAGAATTCGAATAAAATTCTACTTATTCTTATATAGGAGCTCATTGGATTCAATAGGATTCTTAGCCGTAGGTTCCTTTAGGATTTGGATGATAGGATCCTATGAAAAATATTACAGTAATCTACAATAGAAATCCCATGTACTCCTATGGTTAGTTGAATTTTGATGAAATCATACCATTTTCTATATTTCATAGGAGTCTGCACAACCTTGTAGCACCCTATCAAGGTGAAGAAGTTCGGAGAAGAAGTTTAAGAGCTGTTAATGCATAAGTGACGATTTACCAACTTCGAATACCGACAAAGAATGATTTTTCTATCAGTTAATATTCTCGCTAATATTTTCGAATAATTAGCACACACCTAGCATTATCCTTAGTAAATCTTGATGTCGGACTTTTATGATACGCGAGAAATCTTTGTTGAAGGCCTATCAGATTTTTGATACTTCCTGTAACAACTTAACAACATTTTCCTTCAAAATAGATATCAGATTCGTAATCTACACGAAAAACTCCATTAAAAAGCGTCAACGGACGTTTGAGCGACCGACATTACCGCGAGCAGGACCCCGACTCTTCCACGAATTTTTCGTAGTATACAGTTGGGTATATTTGGCAGTGTTTCGTGGGAGGTGGGGGTGAGTGTGGGCAGTATGAGAGTGAGTTCAAAAAGTAGTTTCACACAAAACATGTAATCATCATGCGAAACTGTATATCTGTAACTGTATCACATAGCGCCCATTCACCACGTAACTTCACTTAGATATCATGTCGATCGCTCAAGTGTCGGTGTCGGTGAAGTGTTGGTCGCTCAAGTGTCGGTCGCTCAAATGTCGAGGTCGCTCAAACGTCTGTTAATCATTCCAAAGACATATTTGACAAATACTTAATGTCAATAAATTTCATTAAGAATATTCAGCAAGAAACCCCTCTCAAGTATTTTTTCAAAACAACTTATTTTAGTCTCGAAAATTGTTTTGACCAAAGCCAGTATAGGTTGCTATAAGATAGAATTCTTTCAAATTGATTTTTGATGGACAATAACAATTCTTTTCTTGAAATAACTGAAAAGCAGACGTCGTGTATAATGTGGTCGACATCCTAAGAAATTATCTTCATTAGCAAGGCGTTAAAATTAATGAGATACAACAACGTATTATGTAGTCTGCTAATTATGAAATAAACAAAGAGGGAATGATTTTATCTCGCACAGAAAATATAGGACGATGATATCTATACTTTGTCTATTTGTATAATTCATAAACTGGTTAAATATCATGCAAATAAAAACACTAACACGATCTGATTATTCATAGAACGGATAGAAAAGATTTTTAAGTGACTAAAAAAACAGTCCAATGTTATTGGCTTGGTAAAAAAGTTCATGAAGGAGACCGAATTGGAATTACATTTACCACTATGATTGATTCGTTGTAATTCTGTTCGTAGTAGCGTATTCGTTTGTCATATAATTGTAGTTCGTCGATTCCTATAAAAATTGCTCGTTTTATGTCGTAAAATATATCTATCCCATAAATCAGTAAGTATATCGTGGCATACGCATCGAAATCTTTTCCCCACTAAACAGTAGAATATAAAATTGGTTGCACTATTAAATTGTAGGAAAAATGTCGTTATTTGAGATTTTAAAAATACCCTCTTCTGTTGCTTTATGTTGTGCTGTTTTGGTGGATTTAACTGCATTATAAAATCAATAATTGCCGGTGTTGTAAACAAATAGAATGACAATGACACAGTTATGAGCATTACTGTTAATTGACGCTGTTTGCGGTTGAAATTAATATCAC
>CAJNOQ010008331.1:0-11301 GCA_905250885.1 Didymodactylos carnosus | reverse complement strand
AATGAAAATCCAACTAAGACCCATTGAAAAATGACGATTCCCATGCATATTATTGATAAAAATAATTGATTCAATACATTTTTTTTGTCAACCATACCGCCGTAAAAAAAGGCTAATGCCGGTGTCATCATAAATACCAATGCTGTTGAAGTCATCATCCAAGCATTATCACCCGTATCATATTTAATGACTAAAGGTAATGTTGTGTTAGAGGAATTGACCATCGCCATTTCTTGCTATTTAAATCGAAGGATAGTATTTGAAATTAGTTATTGCAAACTTATTTACATATAATAGCCCTTCTATCAAACAATCTACAATTACATATAATATGGTTAATTTTTATGTTTTGTTCACAATCCCATGTACTATGCGGACAAATAATCAATCGTAGAAGGTCAAACGAAGCGATTATATATACTTATAGTGTCATCCATAAACGCAAACTAAAATAACTAATAGATATGTGTCATTAACTGCTTCTTTTCATCGCATCCGAAGAAAGTGAGAATAGATTGATATTTTCTAACTACATGCGCTTACTAATTTACTGAATACCTAAACACTTTATATAAAGGTAAAAGACAAAAAAGAAACAACGACATTTTGATAGGCTTTTCTGTTCTGTACAATCATGTATGCAGATATTTGATATTAAAAATAATGGCTTGGACAAATGTTGCGTAATTTGCTTTTTGCGTCTTATACATCTCTTATCTCGAACCAAGGAAGAACACTTATCGATAAAATTTATATTAGTGATGGATATTAGCGGATTCTACTACCAAAAACAATTTGGCTTGATTAATCAAATAGATAAAAAGTTATAGTCAAAATAGAGACCGTTACGGAATTGCAAAACGATAGAATATTTTTTTCTGGAGATTCTAGTAAAATGTAAATTACTCAGCTTCAGATTCATCTTGACATGATCACTTAATTATCAAAGTAAAGCTCACAGTTTGAACTATTAGAATCACTATAGACTTTTCCTTGAACAAATTTTCTGGCAAAGGAAATCGAAAAAAAGTGATCGTTACTCAATTACGCCGGGTTTTTACTCTTCTTTGCAAATGGTTCAGTATATATTTTTTCTGTCACAGAACTACTTACCAAGCTTTGATTTGCACATAGATAGATACTTTTGAGGTATCCTTTATCTGATGCAGCCCAAAATAAAGTTTCAAAAATACCTTAGATGGGCATAAAACTGCTCACAAAATAAGCGCCAAAATCTTTTTCGGAAAAAACAGGACATCGCCGGTTTTTGCTCAAGTTTGATTAAGAGAAAACAAATTCTATGTCTCACTGTAGATTAATTCACACATTTTAGTCTGCTATTCGTTTTTTTAAATTTTCTTTTCATTAAAGAGAAAATTAACATTTTCTTAGTAAGATCTCAGTATGGTATGGATCGTAAAAAAAAGCGTATAACTCGATAACCTTAATAGATTTCAAAACCCAGTTTCCACCACAAAAATGTCCATTTGATTCTGGACAAAATTGGTCCAAACTGGTTAAAAATATCGCTTATTCTTGTTGAACATATATTCGAGATAAGGCTTGAACATGGGAAAAATAAAACTGTTTGAGAAGATTAAAGGGTGGGTGCGTACAAGCTGAAAAATCGGCTCACTGTTTTTCGCTCAGAATGACTCTGTGAGAAGCAGAAAACTATGAACATTTGATTTTAGGTGCTTTGAGTTTGCTGTTTCATCCACACAGGAACTTCACTTGGAAGCTGACATTACAGAGCACCATTCAAATCAGTGTCATGTGCTTTTCTCTGACACTATAAAAGTAAATAAAGAAATGAACGTATAATTAGAAAGCTCTCTCAATTCTCTAAAATTGGTCTTCACAATATCTTCACTGGTTTGCAAACGTCGTTAAATTCAACGTACCGTGAATGACTAGAGGAAAATGCGTCTATTGAATGCTGTTTCATGAAAACGTATTGTGGAGAACCCCAAGATGTCTCGTTTGGTTCAGAAATATTTGCTCTATATGACAGAGTTATTCGCGAAGAATTTCTAGATTGACCTCGGGCTCTGGTTTTCTAAGATTGGGTTTTTCCAGTGCTCCTGCTTTCAGGAGTTTTGATGGGATATTTATATATACATCGTCAGATTGGAAATTCATTCAGCTATACAAATCTTTTTTGAAATTTGTTTCAGCTACCATGGTCGATGAAAAGAACGAAAAAGAAAGATGGATGAATAATTTTGGAAGCCACTGTATGTTTCACTTTTTTCCTTACTGTCAAATCCTTGTGATCAAACTGTGCTACATCACACTATCCCATTCTTATCATACGTTCTTTTCAATATATCAGCTGGTCTCTAAACATGCCTGTAAGGAACAAAATTGTATTTTTACGTTTATTTTGAGTACCACCATAACACTAGTGCTATAACGTGCAACTACTTCAAAACGACAAAAGATCCTATGCTTTTTTGGAGCAGTGAAGATATTGTGAATAGACCAATTTTAGAGAATTGAGAGAGCTTTCTAAATATTCGTTCATTTCTTTATATGCTTTTATAGTGTCAGAGAAAAGCGGCAATGATTTGAATGGTGCTCTGTAATGTCAGCTTCTAAGTGAAGTTCCTGTATGGATGAAACAGCTGTAACCACTCGAAAGCAGTAAAATCAAATGTTCATAGTTTTCTGCTTCTCATAGAGAAAAGTAGACAGAAGCTCGACTTTCTTTCTATGACTCTTCTATATGTCAGTGGTATTCATACAAAGTTTCAGCTGTACAACTCATTCCATTCCCGAGTTATTGAATTTTAAGTTTTCCATAGATTAGCCTTTTGATAGGTTCACAATAAAATGGCTTTCAAAATCGTTAGTTTTGAACTTAGAACTGTTGAAAATTTCATAACATGGTTTTGTAGTCTAATTTCGCTTGTGAAAACAAAAACGATTTCTCAAGCTGATTGTAGATGCTGAGAGCTTTGGAGACATCCTTGAAAAGCGGAGTTACAAAACATTGAAGTTATATAATTTCGATTAGTTTTCTGTGCCGATCAAAACCGTGCCATTTTCGAAAGTTTCAATAGTTCTAGTAGAAGACTACCGATTTTGGAAGCCATGATATTGTCAGTCTCTGAAAGGGCTAATCTATGAAAACTTAAAATTCGATAACTCGGTAATGGAATGAGTTGTAAAGCTGGAACTTTGTCTGAATATCACAGACATATAAAAGAGTCATAGAAAGAAAGTCGAGCTCCTGTCTACTTTTCTGGACGAAGATATGAACTTTTCTATTTTCTCTGTTTTTCACTTGGAAATCTAGAAAAACCGCCATAACTCCTGAAGGAAAAGCTACAAATCCGGTGTAAAATCCGGTGTATCAAATCCTTTGTAGCTTTTAACAACCTTGCTACTCTCTATCGATTGATGTATGAACGAACTAAATTGGGGTTCGGCATTTCCGTAGGATACGTGCCCCATAGGATGCCTCGTCAGCTACATTTGGTACAAATAGAATCGAAAACAGTTTTGTCTTTAAAGCTTAATGCTTTTTCAATAATGAGAAGTCATGATTGGTCAATATCCACTCAAGACAGGATTTTGATAAGTGTATTACTTTTACTTAAAGGTTCAGCATAAAATTTAGTTAATCACATTAAATGTGATGGCATTTCACTATCTCTACGACTACAGAAAACAAGATTTTGTAATCGAACGAAGCGAAAACGGTTGTTCGTTTATTTATAATGAATAAAATAAATTCGATTATTTATTTATTTCTGGTATTTTGACTTCGGTTTGATCAGCCTAATAATGTTTAAAAGTGTTTGTTTCAACCTTTCTACATTGATTTTGTATAAGTAGATATATTTCTTAAGTAGACATTTCATGAACAGTTTCGCTTTATATCCAAAGACTGAAAAAGGACAAAGTTAAATATATCTTTTGCAATGAGTTAGCTGGTTGCATTGCTCGATGTAGAGCCCAATACAACTGAATGTACCAAGTTCAACTTGATCCGAATCTCAATTCATAGCCCATGTTATGTAGTTGCATTGAGAGATCCAGGTACATAGACCAGTGAAGTGACGACTGAGTTGCATAGGATGATTCTCATACAATATCCATGCTTGCGTTGTCTCTTCTATCATGTAGCGATGTAAATCATTCTCTTATCCTTCCAGGCTTACAATTTATTGCATAATTTTAATCATGCTTTCATTTGTTTATTATAATCATTTATTTTCAGAAACATGACATCTGCGGATAAGTTGAGTTTTATTCTTTTCAAAGGATCCCAATATTTTTCATTTCTTTTTCCGGTCTTTATATATATTCTATTTCGAAAGTCCAGTGAGTCTAAGTGCGTATAGTGATTTTGGTCTTTATATTCAGAGCAATAAATCACATGCAAATAAAACAGCTTTTGACAGCAATAGAAGAAGTTCGTGTTTTTTCCTTTCTTTTACAGACGATGCGTGATATACTTTGTCGTATCAAAACACAGTCAAAATCTGTTTAGTTCTGACATTTTTGCTTGCTCTTCAATACATAATAATGCTCTGTTCCAACATAAAAACAACAACAACAAACACAAGAAGCAAATAAGATGAAACAAAATCGTTTTAATGTACCTTTCCTCTTCCGTTATTTTTGAAACTTTGTCTTTCTCAAACAGAAGAAAGAGAACCATATTAGTGAAAGCAGACACCAAATAAAACTGTTTACTAACAATTTGCAAATCTGCAATATTCTCTATCCTTCAGCAGACATACTGTGCGGTTCGAAAATGCTGAATTCAAATATACAAAGTAATGTTAACTGAGAGTGCACGGACAACTTTCGAGTGGTTTTTCTTATAAACAAATCGAAACGTCCGAAGACATGCACAATATTCTGCATTGGATAGCCATTTTATTCCAAGCATTTATGGTAAGCACCTGATGGCAAGAAAGAAATACAAAGACTCTAAATCATGTGATGAAAGCGAATGCAAATTAATCTCAAAAGCTGTAATGACACTAACGTACTTTATTAGTTATGTAGGCATCACAAACTCTACTCAATGGTATAACTTCTACATTAAGAAATTCAAGTATTAGCTTAACCTATGTCAACAATACTCACACTGCACCACCAATACCGATTTATACTACCGAACTGTCAACAACTGACATCCAACGTAAGCTTAACTTAATATAAACTCTCCGCAGAGCAGCTCCGCTCGGTCCAAAATATCGATCTCATCTGAACCGTGGCGCAGTGTCACAAACCGCTACGCTATTTCCTTCAACCCGGGAGAATTTCGTTACTTTCACTAAACTACATTTTCGTTCCCTTCCCCTGACAAAACACCGCTACAGAAATCTCAAACATCACTTCCCGCTAAATCAACATCATAATAAGTGATGAGCAGTTTAAAAGTCAATCGCAGCAGGCCACATAAACATTGTCATACACACACTAAAACTAAGGACATCCATCCACACAATATTGTTAAACTTAAACCAACCGCCGCTTGGCTTCAAACACCTTCTAATAATTAATGTAGATCTCGACGTGGCGAAAAACCTGACGTTAACCGCACATCACCCACAAGATCAGATGTCACAAATGTCATTGGTGAAGCCAGATGGAAACTTCGATAATGTTATTGTGATCTGTCAACTATTAGATCAATCGTGTGGAAACGGCTCGGTTGTGACTAACGGGACTTTTCTTAACGGGACATGCTTGCAAGATCGTAAGAGTGCAAACTGTGAAATCAGCTTTCAACCGATGATTGCCGGAGGTAATTATTCATGTAATGCAACTACGATAAAAGACAACTTCACGAGCGCCACCGTTCAGCTCTACATCAAAATAGGTGAGAAATGCAGTTTGAAACTGGTAAAGTTGTACTTTTTTTCTTCTCATACGACAATGAGTTTTTGTACGAGCAGAGAGTTGTCGTTCTTCTATGCATAATTACATAGACGCTTTCTGTCTCTCTCTCATATAGATATTGCTGCCGTTAAAGTTTCTGTGAATGTAACGCAACATAAGCCCAACATTTCTCTGGTGGTGACACCACAAAGCGATTTTGAGAAAATTCTGATAGAGTGTCGAAACGACAGCGAACGCTGTTTGCCGCTCAACCAAACGGGCGAAAATTGTGCAACGAACTTTACATTTTCGAGTGATTATGGATGTGCTTACTCCTGTAAGATCACCACGATGAAGACTGGATATGACGATAACATAACATCGTTTAACATACGCACAGGTGAATTGAACATATGCTCACTTTATGCTATCTGACGCGCTCTCCTAATTAATGTAGTTCTTGACGTGGCGAAAAACCTGACGTTAACCGCACATCACCCACAAGATCAGATGTCACAAATGTCATTGGTGAAGCCAGATGGAAACTTCGATAATGTTATTGTGATCTGTCAACTATTAGATCAATCGTGTGGAAACGGCTCGGTTGTGACTAACGGGACTTTTCTTAACGGGACATGCTNGGTTGTGACTAACGGGACTTTTCTTAACGGGACATGCTTGCAAGATCGTAAGAGTGCAAACTGTGAAATCAGCTTTCAACCGATGATTGCCGGAGGTAATTATTCATGTAATGCAACTACGATAAAAGACAACTTCACGAGCGCCACCGTTCAGCTCTACATCAAAATAGGTGAGAGATTTAGCTTCGTGCTGGGGATATCGTGGCTGTTTGGGGGTTTTCGTTTGCGAAGGTTTGGATATTTGCTTTAGATTTGGAGCCCGTTGCTTTTAGTGTTGAAAATCCTTACGATGGGGAAGAAATATCGATCGGTTTGTTGCCTTTAAGTGATTTTAGTAGGATGGATGCTGTTTGCCGTTCAGATATATCCGCGGTAGTATGTGCGGATGTTACATCTAATGGCTCGAATTGTTCCAGAAATATATCAGTGGGTGTTATCCGTGGATGCATTTACAAGTGCGTTGTGGTTACGGTGAAGAACAATGAGTACGGAGCAAGAAATTCGTCAGAAACTGAAATTAGAATACGTGAGTAAGCATGGAGTTGAAATATAGTGCGATATTGTAGTTGATGTTTCACAGAATGTGGCAAGATTGTAAGTCTGCGTAACATTTTTTTGTAGCTGTTTTGTAGGTAAAACTGTATCATTCACACTTCTCGAATGGGGTCCTACACATGTCATACATAGATCTTACTAGGATTTCTCTTACTGTCGGTTTACAAAAATCCTGTTAAATAGCAGTCAGACCGCGGATACCCAAAAGTCATAGGATATGCTTGAATTCTGCCATCGTTCGAGAAGGATCTCAACAGGAAAATATGATTGTTGGAAAAATGTTATCGTCCGAAACGAATCATAAATATTAGAGTCCTATAGGATGCGCGTAGAAAGTGCACAGGAAGTGGATACGATTTCTCCTAATTAATGTAGATCTTGACGTGGCGAAAAGCCTGATGTTAACCGCACATCACCCACAAAATCAGATGACACAAATGTCATTGGTGAAGCCAGATGGAAATTTCGATAATGTTATTGTGATCTGTCAACTATTAGATCAATCCTGTGGAAAGGGCTCGCTTGTGACTAAGGGGACTTTTCTTGAGGAGACATGCTTGCAAGAAACAGTCGGAACTGTACAATCAGTACTGCGGCACTTTTTGAAGAAATGTGCCGTTTGTTTTGATTTAATATTATGTTTCACAGTAAAACAAATTTAAATGGAGTTTTTTCATATGAAAAATGGTAAACGTTAAAAACTGATTTATTATTTTTTTCACTCGTAAAATTATTTTAGATCGATTTTTTCTTTTGGGAAAAACCTATTTGAATTAATCTTTTGAGGCTTTTTTTATAAAAATTCATTTGAATTCCGGCTGCGTAACGTTTCGTGCGAAAGATCTATTTAAATCCATTTCTTTCTCAATGAATCTGATTTTGGTTCTTATTAAAAGTTAACTTGAATTTCTTTTTTCTCCAAATCAAAGATAAAATGGACTTAAATATCAAAAACTCAAAAACTAAAACCAGATTTATTGAAATAAAAGTAAATTTAAAAAGATTTTTCACACAAAAAGTTAAGGAAGAAGAATTTAAATGAATCTTTCTAAAAGTTAATTTAAAGAAATGTTCTAAAAGATTTTTAAAAAACTAAATTTAAATAGATTTTTTTCAAAAAAATAATCGATTTAAATTGATTTTTCCATGAAAAAAATAAATTAAAAAAATGACACATTTCTTGAAAAAGTGCCGCGATGGGCAGCGTCATTTACCGATTGGATGCGGGGAGGCGAAAATGTTTTTTTTAATTTATTTCAGTTCCTCCAAAAGTAAATTTCATTGACATCATATATGAGAAACGTTACATATATCTGAACTGGACAGTTATTAAGCCAGCATACTTCGAATCGTTCATATTGTATGTTAATAACACATCAATAGTTATTAATAAAACATACACATCTCACGATTACACCTCTCACAACTACACCTCTCACAGCTACACCTGCCACAACTATACATCTCACAACAACACAACCAAGATTACCCCATACACAACGTAAGTCACCTTTTCGACCTCCATTTGGCTTTGATGTGGAAGTTCGTTCGTCAGTATATTGTAATCAACACGTATACGGTCAGTATTTTGTGTTCGTGAGTTTAGGTATACGATTAGAATGGTGACAAAAACATCCTCCGATCATGTGACAACCGAAGAAATAACAAACGAAACTTTACAAGATGGCAAGTTATTTCAAAGATCCATTCCATGACTCAGAGAGCGAACAGTGGTATCTGTTCCTTTGTTTAGCACCCCCACCACCGCGCGAACAATATAATTCATCGCTCATCACATTGAGCAATGCATCACAAACACAACTGTGCATTACTATTGACAAAACTTTATTTGGTGATGATCATGGACCGATTATCAAGTATGAAATTTATGTGAGGCAAGGTATTTATGAAACATTCCAATGTGATTTCTTTAAATAATTCACTATGGGTTCTCCCATAATGGATAGTGTTTTCTGTATTTGTTGTTTCCGTCGAGTCCGACTAGTCGCTCTTGGTAAAGCCATTCTTTTCGAACAGCAACAGCAGATCATTGCTTAAACTCATTTAAAATCACGCCATTTCGATTCGATTGTTTACCCTACGATGAGAAATACTCTGCTTATAAAAATGCTTATTAAAATAATTAAATAAGGTAAGGAAGATTAATTATCTCATAGAAGAAGCTAATATAGTCTTTGTTTATGCCTTAGAGTTAAAAAGACCTTTTCCTAAGCTAGGAGAAAGGGCACAAGTTGACTGCATTGAAAGACCGCGTCCAGTGTATGAAAGTTAATTAAGATAGTTGTATATTTCGGAGCATCTCAATGCTTTTTGTCACCCTCTCTGCGCTAAACATTCAATAATTCTTTTTAGAGACATTTGGGGGTATATCTTCCAAAAAACGGAATGAGCTTTAAGGAATGCAAGTTACTCGAGATAAACAGCGAATACGAAGACTATCGTTTATTCTCAGTTATCTGATATTCTTAAATTTTAAAGATCAAAATAATAACGAGTTATATCCAACGAATAAAGCTCGAACGTATGAAGAAGCAAACCAAGATTATTTGGGTATAATATTAAATGAACACACTGGTAGGTTTTGATCTATTTTCTTCTATATGCCGCACTTTTGTTTAATCATGTGTGAAGTGAAAACAGCCATATTAAAAGTCGCATTCTTTCGCAGGGGCTACTGAAGTTTCCGTGATAATTGGTTCGGATAATTGTACAACTATACCATGCGAAAACAAGCCGTTAATTCCAAATACAGCGTACAAGTAAGACGAACTATTCTCTGTGTTACTTTTTGATACTTCAGTACACCTTCACTGTCATTCTATCAAAAACGTTTTTGAAAGAAACCAAACAACTTAAACAATATTTACTTATGCCATCTTGTAGAGAAATGTTTACTCTACAAAACTACGGATTTCAGAAAATTTGACAGTCCGTTGTTGCGAAAATACAAACCGTCTTTTGAAAAACAGAAAAAACTATTGCGTGCTTAATCATAGGTAAAGTACAAACGTTTTCACGATCTGACATTTCCAGATTAAAAAGATATCCTTTCAATGCTGAGAAATTCGTACTTAAAAATAAAACTCTATTATATAAACACAAGTTCGATACAAAAAATACAATTTGTTATAATCTATGAAATGACACATCTTCGAAACCGTAGAGCTCGCTTATCGTTTAATAACAGAAGTCGCACGGAGCTGTGCTTGAGATTTATTTTTTCTCAAATACCCGATTTTTCTCACTAACTGATACAAGAGAAAAGCAATCTTTTGCACCGCGTACACTTCGTAGAGAGCTCGGAAACATCTCATTCAGAAAGTAATTATCTAGTTTATCTGTGGAAATGGTCGCACTTAATCTTGTTTATTACATTAACATTAAGTCATGGATCATAAAAAAAAAGAAAATGTCTGTCTATCCATCACAAGGTGACGAATGAGTAGGAATAAAGAAAAACAAATTCATCAAACAGAAAATTTTCTGTACTTCATTCTGGAATGATACAGGATGGAGGTTACACTTAACCCAGAAGATTTTGGTTCGTGCAATCTTCAAAGAGTCTCTAGAGAACTCTTAGATTTTTAATTAGTTTCTGAGTTGGTTGCGGTCTAGAACAACAAGTTGAGGTTCCAATCCAGTTTTTAAGGGGTTTCTAAAAAGCTCTGAGGATGTTCTCTCATTTACAGCCAACGGATTCAACGAGTTCCAGCGACCATTACTAGGTTAGATAAAGCGTACGATTCAGAGCATATGAGACTCATGAATATCCAGTCACACATCCAAGGACAGCCTTAATAATTAGAAAAAACTAAATTATGGAAAAACTTGTTCCACTAACTTAGTTTTCTAAGATGATGGACAGAATTTCTGAAGCGAATATTTTAGGAACATTAGGGTATCTTAGTTTTTCAGAACTGACCTTTCAGAAACCCCAGAAGTTTGGGTAGAAAAAAATGGTTATTTAGTAGAATATCTAACCAAATTTTCATGGCATATAATGTAAGATTAGTTTCAACATTGACCATCTCAGCAATGAACGATATTTTTAAACTGTCAAGGATCATGAAAATGTTTGTACTGTTAACTTGTGTAATCAAGTCGAACTCAATGAAAGCCGGTTGAACATTTATGGCTGTGGCCTGTTTGCAATAGCTACTAAAAACAAAATCTTTCTTTAGAATATTGGTAGCAGGATGTACCATTGTTGGTTGTGCTTATGCACTGTCCAAACCATTTA
>CAJNOQ010008330.1:0-11301 GCA_905250885.1 Didymodactylos carnosus | reverse complement strand
CCAACCTTCTGATCAAGTCTAATTTGAGAAAAAAGCCTATCAAAAACCGGCAATTTAATCTGCCGTACCCGTTACTATCAGGCCTTCTGTTCGAGCAACATCTCATTCGAAAGCCTGATAAAAAGTGAACAAAATCACATAATCCTAATTATTCGGAAGTGGGAAATGACTGTTTAAAACCCTTTCTTTTCTTTCTGAAAGTTTTTAATTCTGTCAAAATTTGCATTTGAAAAATTGGAAGCTGAACATAAAAAATCGAAAAATTGACAAAATTTTTCGTTTCTCTAAAAGCTTTCAAAGGCACATCATCTGATGCAGGTTTTGGCGCTGATTCTGAATATCACCTTATTTTTGTTTTTAAGTAAAGTTTTGATGACTAAAATATAAAAAAACTGATAAACTCGCGGTTGGTTGACCATCTTGTTTTCAAGTTTTAGAGCTTTTGCACCACGTTTAAAATAAAGCCTTTCCGCTCAGTTTGTGAAAAACTGAAGTCTCTGTCGCATGTGACCTTCAAATTGTTAGGGAAATTCTGTTTGGAGGGTCGAAAGTGGTATTTTCTCGAAAATGTTGACTCTTCAAAATCTCAGTTCTCCAATTGATGTGGGTTTTAAACAGTCAGTTTCTCCTTCCGAATAATTAGGACTATGTGATTTTGTTCACTTTTTATCAGGCTTTCGAATGAGATGTTGCTCGAACAGAAGGCCGAGTTCGTAATAAAAAATGGCGGAGTTATAGTCAAAATATCAGAGATGACTACTTTTCGCAAATCGACGATGGTGCTCATTTTGTAAATTCTATAACTCAGTCAGAATAAGTCAGAAAGTTTTATTTTTCATAACTCCAGTTTTGATAGTAGAATTCGAATATGAAATAAAAAGTATATGTGAATTTTTCGCTCATGATCGGTCTTTGATAAGATACTCGATCGACTGGCGAAGTCTCTCTTAACGTGTTTTCTCCTCAGTGATCATGTATCATTCAGACTGGAAAAATAATACTTATTGCTGCAGAGCGGTGGTTCGATCTAAATCACTAGTATTGCGTAGATAGAAAAAATGCTTTATAGCAGGAGTGGCGTGGAAGAGATCAATATATTCTCAATATATGTATTTTACATACTTGCATCAAAATTATCTGGTATATCATTGGGTACATCATGCACTAGTGATTCAATAGTTTTCAATTCTTCAAAATATCCTTCTCTGACACCCATTAAATGTTTGATTGATTCCAATGGCCATGATTGAAATTTTGATGAACCTGCACGCCACGATGATTGAACTGAATTAATATGATTAATGAAATTGTTTGATAATAACACGTCCGCCGCCGTTAAACAGACGACCAACAAAATAGAAAAAGTGATTCGTAACATTTCGATTAACAATTATCTAAAAGATAAATATCAACAATTTATATCGAACATTGTGATGACTCAACAGAGTCATCAAGTCAAACAAAAAAGAAAGGAAACGGAGCGATAAAATTAAAAATTTCAATTTGAAAAAAGAAATATCGATCCATTTTTAGCCTTAAATAATTCTACTCCAAAAAGCTGTATGAGACAGATAACTGATTTGAATGCTATTTTTTTTGCAAAACTAAATGCTGTATTAAATGACATATAAACGATTTCTAGACTTTACCGTGTTAATTTTTATGAATCACAAACTAAGTGTTAAGAGGCGACCTATGAAAATATCGAGATATCTGAACTTCATTCCATACGCAATAGATCGTGTCGCAAATGATGTATTTTGTACAAAGAAACTTCAAACGGACTTTGCCCTACAAAATCCCAGTAGTACTAGGACCAAGTCATCGCCAACTGGAGTTCATTTCGTGACCAACTAGCTTTGTCGAATCAAGTCACACATGTTCACATTTTGACGAACCGTTGAGAAAAAAGATTGAACTTCTTTTTTTTAAAGGAGTTTAATTACGTAGCAGTGACTTTGGCAAAACAACATGATGGTTCTTCAAGCGGTTTTCGCCTGTTATTCTACTAAAAAAATCTTGTATAACGAGCGAAACATTAACTGCCGCTGAAAAGAAGTAAAACCGTGTGTTGCAACCAACATAATCGCAAGAAAGTGTCACTGATAAGCAAGCGGTTGTCGTTTTTTTTTCGTGCTTTATTGTACATGAAAAATATCCCCATATGTGTAACCACGAAAGAATTCTAGAAAAAACGTTTCGATCATTCCAGACGATAGGGAGGCACTATGAAGGACAGAGAAGACTACTTTCGGCGACCGAAAATGTTTTTACTGACCGTAGAATTGTTTCATGATCTCATATATGATGGTAACAAATGGGTAAAAAGATCCTACACAAATGTCTGATCATTTTTCCCCTATAAAACACAAGATAATTTGAATGGGTTATATAACAGATTGTAGATAATTTTCTAGTCTTTCGAATTAGTATATGAAGAATTTTTATACAATATTTCAAGGAGCAGAAAGGATTTTTCTAGATGCCACCAAGAAACATTTTGACATCCCAAATTTGACGAGTTGAGCGTTTGAAGATAGTATTAGAGAAGGCCTATGGTCAGAAATATTATTTGACATTCTCCTTAATGTCTCTTAAAAAACTTAGTACTAAATTCTCTTTATTCTGGTTCAAAAAATGATCTTCTCAAAATCAGTTACTGCTAGGAGCATGTTTCGCAAAGTGGACAGTTAGTATTAAAATGACTCAACAGTATGATTCCTCATAAATCATATATGGTTCGATAGCCGAGGAAATTCTCTAAAGAATTTTTCTTATTAAAATTCTATATTTCTAGAGTGATATGGAAACACTTGGATCGCAGAATTTTACAAAAAACATTTGATATTGCTAGTCCACGCGTTTTTATCCATTAATAACCTGTCATATCCTTTTAGCTCAAACTGGGGTTAGAGTTACTTCTTAGATAGCCCTGACTGTGGGGAATGTGTTTATCTATAGTATGTTCTAAGACATGTTTAATTTAGGAAGAAAAAAGCGAAAGAGCACTTATGGATGCATTTTTTTTGCAACTGATATTTCCAGTTTTTGAGAAGCTGCAACATGACAATCTACACCATTTCTAAAGAATCTTGCCAAAAAGTCGAGAAAAAACCCTTTTTAAAATTTCTCATCATAGATTTGTACTATAGCACTATACTATAACGAATTTGGAAAGAAATCTATTTTGTGTATCAAAAATTATAAGCAGTCCGGCTGAGAAATGTAAACGAGCCATACTCTACTCTCTAAAAGAAACAGGTATCATACAAAACCAAAAAGGTATCTGCATTTGTTACTAATAAGAACCAACTTCCGTATCTTAGAACAGCGTTATATCGATTAGGGGGTGGTTTGCCACCCCTCCTCTGCATACAGTTAGTTAAAAAATTTTGACTTACTCAAATTTTTAAGAAATTTAAGCTGAGAAACTGCCTTTTATGTACTTGAGTAAGTGATTTTCTCTAGCTTCTGGGTAACTCAATTACTCAGAAAAAAGTTTTAGTCACAAACTGCGTTACTCAATAAAAAACTTTAGTTACTCAGCAGGCTCGGACATTCCGAAACGTCTTCTTTGGTTTGTTCTCTCTGCTTCGCGGGTGACATAGGATATAAGGCAGTGTCAAAGTATAGTTGAAAGCACTTCCTCTATCTCTCAAAAAACGGAGTATAAATTCAAACGGAACTCGCTTGAAAATGAGGATATTTCTTTTTTTGAAGTTTCTTATGTATTTTCAGTTTCAGTGGAGTGAGCCACAGTAGAACAAGCAGAACCTACATCGTGGCGATCAAATGACCCAAGCCCGAAAGACAAAATAATGTTATCATTTTTAACAAATAAAATGCTTTTCACAAACAAAACAAAAAGATAGATAACAAATAATTCTATACTGGCACTTTCCGTGCCGGAAAGAAAATCCACAGGTCCAGAAACGCTTTTCCGGCAATACAATTTCTTGTTGGACACAACAAGTAACTTAAAATATAGCGACTTGAAAATCTCGAGCCTACAAAATATAGAAAAAAACGCCCAGTAAATTGCCATAACGATGCCTAAAGAACGAAAGAGGTGAGAAAGAAACTAGTTCAGCAATTTTCTTCTTTGTTTACACGACGTAAAAATCTTGTCTTTAACGAGTTCACTTTTGACAAGCTTTTAGTGTGAATGATTCCTTGGTTTTATTCTCTTTAGCCAAAATCATTTCAAATGGTAAGCAAAGTAAAAGAAGTCCAAGACTAATGAGGGAGACACCCACTTCCGATTCAAACGTTTTATACATGGATCGATAGACCTCAGTGAGGTAGTAAATACCCCAAAAGAATTTGGGCCCATGACTCTTGAAAACCCGGTGTTTTGGAAAACCAGATTTTCAGAAAACTTTTTTAATGAGGCAGAATTGTGGCTTCCAAATTTCTGATTAAAATGAGACATCTCCCAGCTATACATGACCTTTCTTTTCAAAGTTATAGAACTCACAAGAAAAGCCTCAAATGTTCATTGCCAGCTCAAAGCTATAGAAATGAGAAAAAACTAATTTAGGGCTTGTCTTGTAAGTTCTATAACTTTGCAAAGAAAGGTCGTGTAGAGCTGAGAGACGTCTCATTTTAATCAGAAATTTGCAGGCCACAATTCACATTACTTTAAGGGGATGATTTATCCTTGTGCCTATCACAAACATCTTCCCTCTCTGCCACCCTCAGCTCTATAGATCACGACCTCCAAGACGCAAGAAGAGATCAATTTCTCCGTGTTATTCTGGACTACGATCGTCCAAATAGGTATAGCTTATGAATCACAAATAATATCCCTTAAACCATCCGCGATAGTTGAACGAAATAAATAAATGAATCTAAATTAGCCACAAAATAATATGACCATCATCATCTATGAGTCGTGTCTCTCTCTCGAAGCCAAATACATTCACGACTAGATTTCGCTTACTGTAGAAATAGATTCCCAGTAAAAGCATCTTTCTTTTCTAAACAGATGAATCACAGCTCTAAACTGATAAAAAAACTGATATCAGACAGTCTGGGAGAGTTGAATTTAGGAGCAAACTATCAGTTTTCACGTCACATTTTTATGAAATGCCGACGAATAATTTTCTTAAAGAGAGGAGTGTAACTTTAAGGTGAAATCATGTTGAAAATCGGAATTTCGTCTTATCAGTCGGCGCGGCACATATACATTTTTGTAAAAGAATTGTTTAGTTTTCTTCTAGAAAATAACTGAGCTTTTTTTAAGGAATAACTCGCTTATCTTTATAATACGCATCGTATTTTTACAGCTGAAAGCGATAGATGGGTGAGCAGGAATTTGTCGAAGTTTCACCTTTAGACCTGAAGGAACTATATTGCTTTTCCTCATTCACTATCAGCTGTTTCCGTCTAATCTATCTCATATTCTTAAGACAGGAAAAGAATGATATTTCGCTCAACTCTATTTTTATTTCATTAAAATTAAATTAAATTCCTTTTTTTTCATAAGCAAGAGAGATTAGATCAATGATCGTCGAGCACATATCAAAAAATGTAATATTTTTTTCTGTTCTATTTGACATAGAACGCGAACGTGTCTCTTTTTTCTTTTTTCTGTTGAGTCATCACATTCAACGTTCTGTCGAAAAGAATTGAAAAGAAAATGTCCTCATTTGATAAGAATGAAGTTTAAGGTCTCTCTGCTTTAGATAATTACGACATTGAGTATGAATTTTAGAATAAATACGCACAAAGTTAGAAAACATATCTAAAGGTTGATGTTTTCTGTCACATATAATAAGACTTTATTGTGTTGTAAGTATTTTGAGCATCAGACAAGTAAGACGTCGATCTAGTCAAAATGTTAATCATCACTTCGCCGGCTGAAAGCACTAGGTGACAGTTCGATTACCTGTCGGATGGAAAAGTCCTCGTGCGCCTTACTTAACGGTTGCGCACTAGTGGTGTTACTTTAGTTTTATTGTTCATTTATAATAATGGATAAATATATATGACGAATTTAGCTTTATTTTTTAACTATAAATAATTCATTTACATTTATTTTCTAAAGTTACACTAAATTAATACCCCTATTGCGCACGAATCAACATAAAATAAGGTTATGTTTCCTTGCTCACTTAAAAATGAGAATAGAAAATATATGCTCTTAATGAAAACAAAAAATAAAAACTTAGAAAAACTAATAGTTACCTAAGAATTAGTATGTACTTTAATAAACATGAATTGAAGAATATAAAGACGTGGCCTATGCTTATTTCTTTGTATCCTCTCAAGCGTTGATGATGACTCATACATATTCAATATTCATGACCAATCATTTTTTCGAAATTTGTTCTCTATATAATCGAAAAATAAAATGTCGCTGGTGAAATCATTTGTCTATTCTGTCGCTATATAGTTCGCTACATTCGTCGCTATATAGTGTCTTTATTGTATTTGAGTAGAATCAAGTAGAAACAGTAGGAAAAATTATCTATAAATGATGGCAAGATGAGTTAGGTATATAGACATAGCTGGGTTGTGATCCATTGACCAAATGCACATGACTCAATGTTAAAACTTCATAAAAATTCTTTGCTTCTGATCGTTTAAAATAGATTTTTTAAAAAAAAAGTCAGACAAGGTCGTGAAGGTACCGCGAGTGGATTTATACAAGACTTTTAGATGGTTAGGTTTCTAGCTTTAATTGAATCAAAATTGAAAAAAAAATTGAAGTCAAAAAGCCCTAGAAACCTTCAGGGTTTTGAGCTTTTCCAAATCAAAAATCGTTTTTAAATAGCTAAAAGTGAACTCTGCGAGCTTCTTTAAAAGATTAAATGATAACAGTGAATATTTTTGATTGCAATATTTCCAAAAGCCCGTTGCTCAAAAGCCCAGTTTTTCAGAAGTCCATTATGAAAGTACAAGTCAAAGCAGATTGATATCGCCATTGGAATCAGCAAGTGTGAAAACCTCCAGGCTCTGAGATTCAGCCTGAAATCTTCGTTTCAGTAGGCTGTATCCTAATTGTTCTTGTATTGGCAGATGGTCATTGAAGCAGTTACTCTTGCACAGATAAATTATGTGCAGAAACACATTGTTTCTCAGAATATACACTCGACAGTATATAAGTCTGTCAAAAATGGAGACTGGAAAAAATTTTCAAAAATGATTTGGAATGGCCCATTCTGCTTTCTCTTCCTTGACGATACCATTCCGGTGGAAGGAAACTCATTTCGGCATGAAAATTTTAACAATAACACAGTTCGAGATTAGTAATCATTTCTGAAGAGCCTGTAACTGTGGTCACTTTTTCTGTATGAAAATAGTAAAAAAAAATGATACGTAAGAGCGAATCTTTCTTCGTTAAATGGTTAGAATTTATTAGTTAAAACGTAACAAAAAAAAAGATACGTTTTTATAACGGTACGTTATTTTATTATAATTGTTTTTTTCTGTTTCTCTTTTGCCGTGTTTTGTATACTCAATCTTTTATTAGTAATATAACAGGTTCGTCGTTATACATGTTGTTCGATCTTTTCCTTTTTTTGTAATCTTCTTCGTGTATGTCAAGCGCTCCAGAGTGTGGTCAATGAACCCTCGCATAATCCAAAAAATAAAAAAAGTCATCTTTTTTTTGGCAACGAATTGCATGAAAACTATGCATATTAAAAGTTTTATAACAACTGGGTTTTGTAGAGCAAACATTTTACTAAAAGATGAGCTATGGCGAAAGCCGCCTTCATGTTTTCTATTTCTGCTGCATTCGCTTTTCGACGGCGAGCCCCAAATCGGTTATAGCCGGTCGTGGGTCTGTTAAGAAATTTTTTATAAGTATTTGATCCAAGAAGAAGAATAGTCCCATTGCTCATCGTATAAAATGATATTTTCTGTAAAAAGTCGAGTTATTCGAAAAATTTTAGCTTCAAAAAAACTTTTCCCAAAAAAGTACACAGTTTCAATCTGCACTTGTGACCGGTTACAAATAATAACGCTGATCCATCCGAGTATCACACTATCGTTTCCACACATGGGGCATTCCTTTTCGTGTAATTTTCCAGAAAAACACTGGAGAAGGAATTTGAGGTGCTTACACTAAAAGGCTGAAAATCATTTAAATGATACTAATAGATTGTACAAATTTTGAGCAAATCAAGACGTCAGCTGACTTTTCCCGACTTTGCTACTGCCTCACACCTTCTCTAACACACTGTACAATCCTTCAAATGGCTTGAACTAGAAAACACAACAACAGGACTTTGAGAAACCGCACCAGAAAAGTTTTTTGAAGTATTATTCCAAGTTTCCAATGAGATGAAACGTTTTAATCGATCTCAAGTATTCACTTAGACCTTCACTTACTCGACTACTGTACTATCACTCTCAGACCTTCAACTCTACTGGGAATCTCGCAGGACCTCCATAAATCTCTATTAAGCTGTTTTCGCACGGTAGATGAATGCAATCTATAATTAAAATACATATAATTTTCTACGTTTCAAAAATACTACTTTCATTTTCAAGAAACATAATCGTAAAGCCGTTAGGGCCCAGGTAGAAGCTCTACGGCCGTAAACTATAGTATACGCCGTTATACATATTCATTTCAGATAAAATACGACGTCGTAATCCTTCTCCACAGTGGACGTTATCGTATTTCGTTGTAAACAGCTCGTATTTTGACGTATACTACAGTATCCCTCATCATAAACTGTGGTATACGGCCATTTGCCGCTGTGTATCATTGTCTTGGGGTGACCAGTTTTACAGATGCTTTGCTCGTAGATTAAAAATCAACAACTGGGTTGTTTATCAGACACTTTCTTTGTTGTTCAACGTTCTTACAAACAGGTCAATTTTTTTATCATATGCGCATAATTTCTGGCAACTCTGAATTATTATACCTGATTTATGCGTGATCTTTCATGCACTCTGTGGTCGCAGTTCTTTTCTACCAACTTTTACAATTATCTTAAAAGTTGGTAGAAAAGGATTTGACCACCACGGCAGAAGAAAAGGTCGTTGTTCAAGAATAAGGTAATATTTAGGATCTGCGTAAAATTCAATTTCAAGTCCATGTCTTTTGTTTTCCGAAAACGTTAGTCATGGCGAAATGTTGAGGGTTTAGGACATGGCGAAATGTCGAGGCGTTAGTTGACGGAAGTGGCTGAACATCGAGATAACTTTTGAAAAATACCAAAATAAGATTAAATTCGATTTTTCTTCGAGATTTTTGTATATTCGGAATCAATATAATCGAATGCGCGGTACAGCATGGTTCGTGTATATGTATATAGAACGTTATTGCTCTTTGAAGAACAAAATAAGGAAAGTCAAAATTTTATACTTCTATTGATTATTCTATATTCAAAGAAGCAGTGCTGGCTGTGAATTTATTCTGTACTCTGTCCACTTCGCGACTTAAAACTACAATAACTAGAGAGAACCCTTTTCCACTTTTTATACTGATCTGAAATACACAATTTGTACTATATATTGAGATATATTTCAGAAAAAGGTTCGTTTTAGTTTTTAAGATATAGAGCTATCAATATCACAGATTAAAGTTAGTAGTGTGTATGGACTTGAGTTTGATTTTAGGAATTTGGAATGACCAACATAATTTTCTTGTCCAACTTTCGGAACATCATAGTCAGAGGAGTCCAGCAAAACTTGGACGCCTCTTCATGCTGACTAAATCGAACATTCGATGCAACTAGAATTTGTTCTCTTACTGGAGTTTAAGAAAAATGTCCTCATACGTGCATGTCGTGTGAATTTTTGTTTCTTTTTTCATTATTTTGGCACATAACATACGTACTCGACGACTTTCTTCCTATACTTAATATAAGAGAAGAAGAAAGTCTAGGTTCATGAAATATCTGTGGATTATATCTGTAAGGAAGATAGTGTTTATTGCGCTGATGAGTAATTTTAATGTATTTTGATCATAAACAGTTACAACTTGATAAATAGTTATGTATAATTAATTACATACACTAAATTTATACAATTTGTGTTTGAAATGATGCCAGTGTGTCATACACTTGTATTTCGAAAACATAAGAAATGAAGAAATTTTATATTTTCGTCGAAATATTCATTCAGTCTAATCTTAAAAAACATAATTTCCAGTTTAAGCTTCCTCAATATTCTGACAAAATAAGTAGAGTCACTTAAAGGGTGCCTGTTTCGAGTTTCTATCCTAACGGAAGGAGAACATGGGCAGCGATTTATTTTAAATTCTTCATCTAATCCTCAAAGTGGACGATAGTTACTTTGTTCGTGCGTCAGAATATGGAGAAGTCAGGTATTATCTAACTGAGTCTAAAAAGAGACACTTCGATTGTGTTTTATCCTATTTGATCACTCTATTCTTAATTCTGATTCTTTTTTCTTATATAAGCACAAGATATTCATAGAGAACAATTTTTCTCCTTAACGAATACAGTAAGAAAAAGATAAAATTAGGCAATATGCCCTAGCTGTGAATTTATTCTTCTTTATTCTTCGACTTAAAACTCGGACAATTAGAAAAGGGTCTTCACCCTTTTCCACCTTCTATATGCAAAAACATGATAGCTCTTAAAAAAGCTAACTTTTGAACCTAGTTTTAACAGACTTTAGTTTTTCTGACTATAAAAGTAGTAAAACGTTCTAAATCCAAGGTTTTAGTCCTATTATCTCAGACAGAATTAAATTGTGCTTCTTTTGATATATAAACGAAGTTTCTCAATTGAAACTGTTAATTACACTGTGAAAAAACAGGTGCATTTTCGAATAAAAAATGCACTTCACGCGAGTCAAAGATGATTTCATTTTTGATCAGTAAGATGAAATTTCTATGTAAAAGACGCACTGCGACGTCTTACGAAAGCGGCTGGATTCCAGTTTTATGTACCCATAGCATCTTGGTGAGACATCATGGATGTTGAGTCAAGGCACTTTGAATATCTTTTCCTGTGTAAATCAAGTGCATTTTTGATGCATATAATACGACATCCTGATGTCCTTCAGACATTGAGGATGCGTTTAAGACGCGAGATTGGCCTTATAAAAGTAAGCTGCTGCGAAAAACATTTTATTTTAACATGTGACAGATTTAAATACGCAAGCAACAAATTAAAAGTAAGGCGGTTAATAAACTAAAAATGACTCAATTACAGTAGAATAAGATGAAACATTTATGTTGAATTAAATGAAAAGCTGATAAAGGCATTGTAAGAAATGATAAATGGAAATCATATCAAAAGGGTGATTAAGGAGCTTGACTGTAGCTAGTGCATTGTGCGTTTTTGATATATTAGTGATGTCTATCAAATG
>CAJNOQ010008329.1:0-11303 GCA_905250885.1 Didymodactylos carnosus | reverse complement strand
TGAAATACCCTAAGTTGGTTCATCCCCATGGTGCTTTGTTGCTGAGATATTGAATTTTTAGTCAGTTTTTGCCTATAGAGCTTGGATTTCGAGCAAAATCCGAATTTTGACTTGAAACTTGCCACACTGGAAGCCCATAGTCATAGTAGTACGACGGGAAAAAATTCGATCCTAATGAATTTTCCTGCCTTGAGATATTGAGACCCGAATATCTGACCCTCACCCTCACCTTCAGATGTTTTATTGACATTAACGAATGCTGTGGGATATTTAGCATCTATGAGAAGAGCAAATTTTTCAGTAAACAATATCCAAACGTTTGTGGTCCGTTAACTATTCATGAATATCGTCAAACATGTTGGTCAATGATACAAACAGAAACACAAAAAACATTACAAATAACATGGATCGGGTATGGATTACAAATATTTGTGTTGATTCTAACTTGGATCTACTATATTCACCGAGTGAAAAAACATACACAAAAACAAGAATTAGATATAAGTGATCTGTTAATGATTACAAGCCTGAAATTAAAATGCAAATACGACGTACACGAATATTTAGAAATTATTAAAAGAATTTAAAAATGTTAATTGTATTTTGCTTAGTAGGCAGATCCTTTTGTTCTTACCTATTCAATAGTGAGTACGATTGCTACTGATTCAATTCTCCTTTCGTCCTACTTTGATTGTTTGCTAACTCTTTAAAATGGGTACCCATTAAAATGGTTTTCTTTCTACTTTTTACTAATAAATAGACGTAAAGTATGCGCAAGTTTTAATTGAAAATAAATGCAACAGTTTTACTCACACACTATATTCAACATAATTCATTTCGAATGATATGAATTAGGTTATTCATTACCTTAAATGTGAAAATCTGGAAATTTGTTGCTGGTATCTTGTCATATGAGACGAGAAAAAAAAAGCAAACCTTTTATTCAGATAAAACGATTACAGAAACGAAATTATTATTCAGTTGTGGATAACTTGATGGCTATAGTGCACTTACTTTTTTAATATGGTTTCTTCTATATCATTAATAGTGAGAACTTTTATTTCTAATTTCCTTTTCTTCATTATAAAAAGAAAAAAAACGATTGAAGTTAGTCAGAAAGAAAAAATTTATTCATAAAACCAATAATCAACCACAGTATGATGAATAAAAAGTTAACATGTAGAAAATAAAAAAATTATTTTTTTTCTAGTCAGTAAAGCAAGATAAGATCACATACTATATGAACGCAAAATATAATATACTTAAGAAAATGAGTATGTCGAAAAATGTTAAAAATTTTTCTATCTGAACTAATAAATATTTTTCTTTTTGTAAGAAAGAAAAACATTTAAATATTTTAAAATAAAGAAAAATATTGAACGATCTAATATTTACATAAGATGGAAAAAGTGATTTTATTAATTCTTTAGTATTCCTTTTAACATTAGTCTATCGATGTGAGAAAATGTGAAAATTGAGCGTCTTTCCAATACAAGTTACCTGAAGTGGGGGCCAATGTCAGATAATTTAAATAAGCAGGTTTTTTTTTCCATAGAGTTTTAGAACAGATCAAATTGAAAATATTTGGAATTACACTTGAATTTTTAAAATTTGTTGATTAAAACGAGCTTTCTTTTAGCGATTACTCTCAAGATACACATCACAGTACTTATTATATGGCGTGAACTCGATTACAAATACAATGATCAATCGAAGAAGCACACGGACGATTTATACAAGAAGTAGAAAGATTAGTTTCATATTTCTTGGCCGAAGCAATAGCTTGGCGCAATATCATTGTAATTGTGCATGACAGTTTCGTGCAGACCTTGATGATAATGACATAACTGTAAACATCATCAAAACATTTTGTCAAGTGGTTCTTTATGGTTGAAACTAAAGACTTGATTTTCTAGAAAATCCCATGTAGGCAATAGCTTTGTAAACAATACACGTCAATAGAAGAGAAAATTCTGCACAAAATAAGATCTTTATGAGCTCTAGGCGATGATCCTTTGAAGAGTTACGGATTTTAGAATAAATGCTCTTTATCTTTTGTTTCGACCAATGTTCGAGAATGAGAATTCTCGTTTATTGTGTCCCCTTGTTTCCATCCCATCGACTTAAACGGAAACACACCTTTTGCTCAAATCTAAAATAAATCATACAATAAACGTAGTAATATATACGATAAAAATTAAAAAAAATAGTTATATAGTTAGAATTATTTTAAAAAAGATAGTTTTTTTAATTTTATATATCGTAGGAAATAAAAAGTTTTTTCATGGCATTTTTCAGACACAGGCCACTTATTAAAATGACGGAGACAGTAGAACACAACAAATGAGAATTTTCTTTCTCAAGCATTAAAGAAACTAGCATTTGAACCAAATTGGCGTAGACAAATAGTAGAAGAAACTTTGTTTTTTTCTGGAAAGTAATCGAAGGGCTTACAATGATATAAAACGTGCCTGGCGAATGTTTTAATCAATCTGACAAGTTATGATGAATATGTTTCTATAATAACGTTTCTCACCAAACGTGAAAATCACTATTTGACAGAAAAAAGTAGAACAGAAAAGACAAAAGCAAGGGTAAAAATCATATACATCTGAAGAAAAAAATGATTTTCAACATATGTCAGAGTCCAGATTAGAATTCAGACCAAATTGGAATTTGACCTTAGATTTTCCAAGTGAATCTCTTAATTCTAACACAGCCCAGTTAAGAACAGAATTTTACCTATACAAATGCACGCACTATACATGCTGTTAAAGTTGATGGCTAACATTGTGAAAAGCAAAGGAACTAAAATTAAGACGAAATATGCTCATATCTGAGTTAATTTAGAGTGATCCTTCATTTCACGTTTTCGAGATTATCAAGTATATCCTTACATTCTTCAATTACCCGTCATACGCTGACTGTTTTGAATTGAAGTAATTTATAAAATCAAATATTTCTACATCCTCTATTTTCAAAAAAGATTTAAAAATTTTCTTTTCGAAGTATATATTCCTGAAGTGTGCATAACACATTGGAAATAGAATTTGAAAAAGTACACGTTATCAAAGTCCTCAACATACATATGTGATATATAGGGTGACCGTAAAGTCCTTAGAGTTAGAAAATGTTCAATGTTTTCATCATTCTTTACCCAAATGAGCTGATTTCTTTTCTGAGTATAGTAAGCGGATAGAAGTGTCTATTCATCACAAAACTTTATGAACATAAAACAAACGATTTTTTTAACGCTATAAGTAATCTTTACAACGAGGTTTTTTCTCATAGTTATATGCTGATGCTATAGTATATTCTTTTATTTATTTAATCAGAAATGTAACTGATATGTAAGCCTAGTTTGAGACAAATTGTCCTCCATTATTCATACAGACATGAAGGCGCTGTTGAACAGAACGACATACTTTGCGACACATTTCTTCTCGTATCTGTTCACAAGCTTCTTCGATTCTTTGTTTAAGTTCTTGAATGGAAGTAAGTGGCTGTTTAAACACCGTGTCTTTCAAATATCCCCACAGGAAAAAGGCACATGGATCTCCATGTGACATCGTATCCGCTTACTATACTCAGAAAAAAAATCCGTTGATTTGGGTAAAGAATGACGAAAACATTGAACATTTTCTAACTCTAAGGACTTTACGGACACCCTATATATTTAAAGCACAATACACATGACAGTGACATTATTCATTTATCACGATCTGATCGTCAATATATATCTCAATAAAAAATCAAGTGCTGTTTGTAGTTGCATTATTACTATTATTTTAGTGCTTTTTACCTTTTTCTATTAAAACATAGCAAACAGAAGAAATCTGTAGTTAGGCATACCTAATTCTGACTTATATTTTCCAAGACAATCATTTCTTCTCTTTTCAAAAATGACACATGCATGCATTAAAGTTAAAAATAAAGTAATTTGTGAGGTGGATGTTTGTTTAGCAATTATTTTTTACTTATTATAACAACATCCACCTCACTAGCTCGCTTTTTTCTTAAAACAAGGAAATAATTGATGTATGCTGTAAATATTGTAGAGAGATGTTTCATTTCGTTTTTTAAACACCAACATGAGAATGGATGCATATAGAAAGAATAAAATAATATCCGATATGTTTTTAACATTATTAGTTGTGACAGTAATACGTTAAATCAATTTGTAAGAGACATATAAGTAAATACAATAATTTCAAGAACAAAATCAAGTGTTTCAGCGGTTGAATGTGCGGTGAGCAAGAAGGATACAATAGTAAGACTACATTAGCAACTAAAGTGAGACAAAGTAAATTTGCTAGAATGAAATATATTTCCTAATAGATGCTTCACGGTAAAATCTGTGGAAGAAAAGTTTGTGTCCGAGCGACATATACAACAATACAAAAATAATATTTCGAAAAAATGAAATGAAGTAAAGAAAAGAATTAGACAAGAAATATACTCCGTTATAGTTTCGAACAAATTGAAGTGAGGATATAATCCTTTCCTCAATTCATCTTAGTGTGTACCCAGTCAGTCGTTCAAGAGGTACTTCGAGCCCTCGAAAAATGACGTATTCGGATCCCCGATATAAGCTTTCGAGGGGTATCGATTTCGAGCCCATCATTCATTCATTCCTCTCTTTTCAAAGTTGTGAACGGACGTATTTTGTAATATCGTCTGTTTGTTGCTTTCTTCTAATATAACTGCACATTAGTACGTACATATGCTTTTTAAATCAAATAGGAAACTTACTGGCATTTTTAATAATTTATCAAGGTAAATATATATATTTTTTGTATAATTAATGGCGGTATATGATGGTTATAACAAATCTAACAAAATAAGAGATGAAAAGGAAGATATTGTGAATGGAAATCGTATGGGATAAAATAAGGTTTGAGCCCGGAAAAAATAGAGAATTGATCCCGCTTGCTTTAATTAACAAAAAAAAGATGGAAATGAGCCCGGTTCAAAAAAGAAAAAATTTATTTTCTCAAAAGAGAGAAATGAGCCCGGTAATTTGGATTTGTTAAATACATAAGAAAATAATCAGTTTCAAAGCATCCTTTTAAAATCAACCTTAGAAGCGCATATATATAATCGTGATTAAAAATTAAACATTAATATGTAGTACATATATAACATTATCAATTCAACAGCATCCTTTTAAAATCAATCTCAGAAAGCGCGCATATATACACATCTTATATACACATCGAATATATATATAAATTGGGAATAAAAAATGGGAAGATAAATAAAAATTATTAATTAAAATATCATTAATAATTTATTTAATAGAATTCTTTTCTACAAGCTATGTCTCGAAGATTATGGCATAAATGTTCTACATGTACTACTGAAAACGATCTAAAAGTTTTTCGAGAAAAAAATGTTTTTACACATCGTACTGAAGAACTTACAAGTGGTGTATCTATAACATATAAGTGTTCAGAGGATAGAAAATATTCACAATGTCGTTATCAATTGAAAGCCAAACAATTAGATGGTAAGTTTTGTATAGTTATAACTATTTTTGAGAGAGAAATTCTACAGAATCGTTGGCCACATTTCTACAGACAGTAGAACGTATGTTAGGTGATTGGTCAACAAAGAATGCTACAGATGGATCTGCTCATACAATTAACTTTGAAGCTGATTTGGAATCAAAGGCACATCAATGGTCACAGAAGATTGATCAAAGTCAAATTATTCGATTAAGTAATACCGGTTATGTAATACCAACTACAAATTTAACAATGAATACAAATGTATGGCTTCAACAGTATTATACAATGTCATGGAATTCATATGATGAATATATTAGTTGGTTTAATTCAGAGCATTTAGTCCATTTTTCACTTATAACGGCTCCTTGGTATTGTACATGTCGTTTTGGTCAAAAGGAATATTCATGTGTTCATACAATCGGTTTAATGATTATATGGGGTTTTAAAACTATTCCACAAATAATTGATCGAAGAAAAGGAAAAGGTAGATCAAAAAAAGTAAAAGCAGCTTTAACAAAAGATTAAGAAAAGCATTGTTATTATTTTGTATTTATTAAATTGCGTGATATTTTTTTTGTTGAATTGATAATGTTATATACGTACTACATACGTTTTAAAACTGTTCCACAAATAATTGATCAAAGAAAAGGAAAAGGTAGACCAAAAAAAGTAAAAGCAGCTTTAACAAAAGATTAAGAAAAGCATTGATTGTTATTATTTTGTATTTATTAAATTGCGTGATATTTTTTTTGTTGAATTGATAATGTTATATACGTACTACATACTGATGTTTAATTTAAATCACGACTATATATACGCGCTTCTAAGATTGATTTTAAAAGGATGCTCTGAAACTGATCATTTTTTATATATTTAACAAATTTAAATTATTGGGCTCATTTCTCGCTTTTGTGAAGATAATTTTTTTCTTTTTTGAACCGGGCTCATTTCCCTCTTTTTTGTTAATTAAAGCAATCGGGATCAATTCTCTCTTTTTTCCGGGCTCATTTATTTTCGTGTCCGTTTAATAAATTTACATTTTTCACTTGAAAAACGAATTTAATTGAAAAAATATTTCTGCCCGAAATGTTGAAAAAGTCAAAATTTTATTTTGAGTTATTGTTATACCTCGTACTAGAGTCGTGACATAAGGGAGAAGGTTATTGCGCAAGAATATATTCAAGGTTATCGCGCAATATTTCGTATATAAATAGAACAATTTTATTGTTAAGAGTAATCTTTTTTATTTGTAATAAATGTTAGGTAAGAAAGATCTTAGTTTAGCCAGGAACCTAATAGTTATTTTTCAAGAATAAACAACTGAATGAGTTGGTTGATGATGTTCTGCATGATTATTCAGCCTATTCTTAACTATACGCTCAATCACCTTGTGCAGATAACTCAGCAAGCTAAGAGGATGGTAAGAAGCAAGCTCTTGTAGATCTTTGTCAGGTTTTTGCATGAGAATGATGTGCTAGTTTCCATTGTGATGGGATAAATCCAATTGTGAAACTGCTTTTGAAAAGAGCTAAAAGGTGGTGGATTTGAACACTAGTACACCTTTTTAAACATTTATTGTGTATGCCATCATGTACAACAGCTGTATTTCCTAATTTGGGAATTAACAATTTAAACTCGTTTTCCGTGATTTCAGGATGTTCAAAATTCTTAATCTTTTTTAATTTGTTAAAACTGCCTTCTCCACTTCACGTTTGATATCAAAATGTTCAGTAGAATGATTTGGTTTAGGATCGTACAGCTTTTCAAAGGCACCGCTAAACCTGTTGCTGATACGATGAGTCTGTAATGAATTGATTATATTCAATAAGTTCCTTTCCACTGTCAGCCTTTTTTGGTTCTCATTGTTTTAGCAGTCTGTTGAATTCAATCGAGAATATATTCCAGTTAGCTTGACCATAAATGTATTGTTGACGAATACATTCAAAGAGCCTGACATCTACGCTGACAGACAGCTCGAATGTCACTGATTGTCGACTACTTTTGTCGCACTTGGATGCGTTCGATAATAATCACTATTCAGATACGTTTTTGCATCGGATAGCATCCAATCTATGTTTTCTTGATAATTATCTTTTTCAGATGTTGGGTGATTGTTACCAATTATCTCAACGCTGTTTTCTATTCGCCACTGTTGTACTATTTTATCGTCTTTGTTAGTACTTTTGCAGCCTAGGTGTATATTCTTTGCGTTCAAGTCTCCCAGTATCAGATAACAATGGTAAAATCTTACTATTTTATCGGTAGCTTTTGTTGTCAGTTTCACTTTTAGTGGTGTGTAGATGCCTGTAATTATTATTTTTTAAGTATTTTTCAGATTTACTTCAATAATCATGATTTCAGAATTTTCATTAGTTCCACTGTAGAGCATGTTTGTTTGATGAGAATTTTTGACTGTTAATAGTACTCCACCTCTGATATCTCGATCGTATCGAAAGATGTTGAATCCCGGCATGGAGAAGGAGATGATTTTTTCACTGAGTTTAGTTTCATTGATCGAAAAACAATTAATATCAGGATAAATTGTTAATAGTTAATGTTGTTAAAAAAAAGTGGTCTCAGTCATGAAGCGTCGCATAGAAAATTTAAATGATTTTCGTAAAATCTGTTTTTGGTTAGTGTGTATCTGTTAATGAATAGTAGAATGGATGTCGATCAGTATTGTAGAAAATACTGAAAAATTGAAAGGTAAATAATATAAAGAAAATAAAAAATGAAAAATACTGGAATGAAGTTCAAATAAAAAAACAACAACTTTAAGAACAATACTGCGAGAACCGCCTTATACATCGAATAAATACGTACGTTAATAATCAAAATGTGAAACATTCTTTGAATATAGCAAAAGAACTTAAAAAAACTGTGTCAACAAAGCTATACCCATGAAGAAATTCTAGTATCTAAAATGACGTGTACACTCGTGAACATCGTGAAATGATCTATGGTCGCATGTGAACATCGTAAAATGGTGTGTGAGCACACGTGAAAAATATATTCCACTTATGATAACGCGTAAATTGTTCACAGAAACTTTTTGTGTCATACTTTTCGCACGTGATCACTAGTAAAAGTCGTAAGATGGTATGTAGACACATGTGAAAAGAAATTCTCACTTGTGAACGCTTGTAAAATTATAGCAAAATCACACGCGACCATGCTTTTGATGTTGCAATTGTACGACTCCAATGTTATGAAACTTCAACAAAATTTTCCCATGGGTAACAAATGAAAACGAGAGAATATTCAATTTATATACAGAGACAATGGCGCTAAAAAATGAACTCAATTTGCCATTAGCACTTTATTGTAATGTAGCTAAGAACTAGAGTGATACTTAGAATATTCGATGTAATCTTTCTATTTTTAAGATATTCTGTTTCGCGTAAGACTTAGGCTAGCAGCCTTTTTGAACTGGTTTATTTTGTATTATCAATAAACCGAACACTCTCAAGATGAAAAATTTAGAAATAGTTTAATTGAATATCTTGAAGATATTATCAAAGAAGATTTGGATACATTTTGCATTCTCTCAAGATTCTTGCGTTTAACTGTCATTAACACTATCTAAAAGGTTTTCTACCAAGACTCAGTCGAAGGTTATACGTCAACATATCACGAAAAAAATCTGGAGCTTTTCAACAAACCATCTTGTTTTTATAAATTCATGGTGACTCTAAACCAAATTATCAGAACCCGCTTTTCCAGAATAGTGTGGTTGAATGGCATTAGTGTAAAGTAGTGACGGTGAGTTGCGATCAACTGGCGGATGAGCCGTGATTTTGGATTAAATTCGCTTTGCAAACATTGGTAAAAACTTTAAAAAAAAAGACTTTTTTGTCGAATAAATGAAATATCTATAGGCCATTTGAAACTACAATTAATTTTCTTGTAGTATAAGTTCTGATGTTCGAAATATTGAAGCTACTCTTTTAAACGATTATATGACGGTATATGATTATTTGTTTCTTTTATTATTGATGCACTAAAACTAACAGTCACCAAAGTAACTTATTCTTTTCTTTTCTTTTCTTTGACTCACTGTATATTGTAAAATTCATTTTAATCGTCCCCTATACTTTTTTACATCATGTTGGGCGCGTGTGTTCAGTATAGTAGTAGAAAATCTAAACAACAGAGAGAAAAACAAGTTTGCACTTATTTATATTGAAAACAATCTTTTATTCACTTCATCAACGATGCATATATTATTGTTATTAATTATGATAATTGAAAAATTTAGTTTAACCAAAGCCCAAGAGGAAAATTCTACTGTCATTGGTTGGACACTTGGTGTTACAGGAGGAATTATTATTATCGTTGCCTTATGTATATCTTTACGAATTTGTATTCTGAAAAATACACAGTCCCAACGAACCTGCTATCCATCACCAATGGTGTATGTACATCAGACAGGTCAATTGGTCAACACGTTTCCCTATGGATCTTATCCTCCATCTTATCCGCAGTCAACATTACCATCATTTAATCCAGATCAACCTCCACCATACAGTGAAGCGATCAAATTGGCGAGTGTCAATCAATAAAAGTATGTATCGTCAAAACTCTTACTGACATAAACTTATTGAATGAAAACAGAACATGAATACACATGCTGAAAACCATGTGAGTTCAAAAGAAATATATCATGATCATTGTAAATGATGCCATCCAGGTAGATGACTTAGCTTTAGATATGTATATATGTGTCAATGTTGCTTAACAGTATTTTGAAAGAAAAATGAGTGAACAGACTAGAAGGCAAACTTTGAATCCCAACATTCATCGGCGATGCTTCAATTACTGAAATACTTAATCCGATATATTATCCGTTCCAACTAAAAATTATAATTCTTGTTTTCTGTCTTTTACTGTACATATAATATGATAAATATATGTACTTTGACCATAGAGAAGAGGGAAGTAGCCTTCCATACATATTAAAATGGATAAGGAAAAAGAATGTTGTTAATTTATTAACAAAAGATAAGAAAAAATATAAAAATCGCCCATAGAATAACAAAAAAAATTCTGTTTATTTTCTTTTTATGTTTTTTTGTAACTTGTTACTGATAAAGGTTTGTATATTTTCTAAAAAATATATGAAAAGTAATATTTCACTCAACAAAAAGTGACCCAACACTCACGAATTATTTAATCGAACTGCTAATCTCTTTATTAATAAGTTGTTTGAGAATGCTAGACAATAATGCCACATTGGTAAAGTTTCTAAAACACGGGAATACTATTATTTGCGCCAAAATTGAGTGCAGGTTACCGTTTTTTAATAACTGACTAATGCGTAAGATAGAACGTTGCGGTTTCCAGCGTGTCTTTTCCAAAACAGAAGCTAGGTGAACTCTTAGTTTTTCGTGGTTTAGGCGTGGCATCGGATTTCCTGAGAGTCCCAGGATCACTATTTATTTAGATGTGATAATTACGACAACGGATGCAAACATGGGTGATCGACCACGCTGAATCTCGTGACAACATTTGTTTTTCAAAATTCTTTCGAAAACTTAGTGAAAATCTATATTAGGTGACATAACCCATTTTTGAGTAAAATTAAAAAATTCATAACTCAGTCAACATCCGTCCAAATTACGTCAGAATATCAACATCGACTATATTTTACATGATCGATATAATGCAGCTCAATAAAAGTTTCAAAAGTCAACAACAACACTTTGGTTTTTGAAAAGATTATCTGGAAAACTTCCGAAGTACAAGAATGTTTTTTTACTATTTTCAAGTAAAAAAACGCATAGAGCCGATAAA
>CAJNOQ010008328.1:0-11304 GCA_905250885.1 Didymodactylos carnosus | reverse complement strand
GAAACTGATTTAGAAAAGGTTTTCAATTCATTTCAGAGGTATACCTCTGAAATGAATTGAAAACCTTTTCTAAATCAGTTTCCAATGCTGATTCAGAAAAATATAGTTCGAACCTTCCATCTTGCAATATAAGCTCAAAAAGTCAATTTCATCATAGAGGACGGTTTGGGGTATTTTTGAGGTCTTCTCATTAATATGAGTTTTCCTCCATGAAGAAATGGCTTTTGGAGGCTCTGAAGATGTTATTCATAATCAGCTCGTTAAGTTGAATCTGAATATGTATAATAATGCTAAAAAAATCTCACGTTGTTTGATTATGAACTAGATCCATACCAGCCAGACTTATTCATACAGTAAGTCAGCTTCTTGAGAAGATTCTGTGAATCAAATTCTAGATAATTCATTGTGTTTCTGATAACCTTAATCTATACGTATATATTTACAATACGTATGTGCCAGAATCAAAATATCATTTCTTAAGAAAAATGTTTAAGAATTTTTTCACATATTGAATCATAAGTCTATCATATAACTTATATGTTTACATATGCCTTAAATCAACATGTTTTCAGGAGACCGAAAGAAAACTTTGTCTTTCTCCCTCAAACTTGAAAATTTAATATATTTTTTATAAGTTGCATACAAAGAATTTGAAACGCATCACTTCATTTCTTCGTCCTATCCTTGCAACTCGGAGGCAACACGAAACCTTTTCTGAACAGAGAAGTGCTTCGCTACTGTTTGAAGAAACTCTTTAAATGAGTAGATTGTTTCTCATTAAAGTGGTGTTTAACTAAACTAAAAGCTTTTTGAAATCTTTTGGACTCGTGACTCATCAATCGACGCGTATAGTACGGGAGAATACTTTTTTTAAAAGAAAATGCTTTTGATTTTGAGGTAAATACGTTGCAGTCTAGAATCAAATGCACTCTAAAAAATGATCTCCTGAAAAAAATCTCCTGACTCTCTACGATTTTTGCTCAGAAGTCCAGTATTTTTTTAAGATTTCTGCATCGGTTGAAAAGGTGCCAGTAATACGAAACGGAAGCAGAACTTTGTTTTCAGTTTTACTGGCATGAGTCGATAGAACTCATCGACTTACTTAGAAAAAACTGTTTTTTAGAATTTTAAAAGTCGCCTTTCGGTGAAAAACTTTAAAGAGCTGATTTTTTTGAAAATAGACAAAACAGAGGAAGGTTGGAAAACAAGCAAAACTTTAAATTCTCTAAATTAGCTGAAGGCAAGCGGAACAGTGTAATCTCCTCTACTCATCTTGCAAACCCTCTAAATAGTTTTTCTGGCTGAGAAATAAAATCTGTTTTTTCTTCTTCATTTTAACTGTCATGCCTATTTTCCCATATAATTGTTCGAGAACAGAGAAACCTTAAAAATGCTTGACTTCCGAGCAAAAAATCGCAGAGAATCAGATTGCAACGTTAACGTACTCAAAAGTACCTAAACGTAAGAATACGAATAACGCAAGAATATGCTATAATAATCTCATCCTCACCCAAAAAATCCAAGTAAAAATCTTGCTTACCCTCGCGTGGACGCTCCCCCCACCGCAGTCTTAGAAGCCTTGCACCAGCCCTGCAAATAAGAATTTTCTTCTCCTTAAATATATGCTTTTCCATGGACAGTTGTCTTAGGCTAGCATTTTTTAGGCTGGATGCCTTGGTTCATTGAACTCAAGGCGTTTTTGAAATTTTTACTTCAAAAGAAACTGGTACACTAATTACATACATAATAGATATATTGCTGACAAATGCGGTCGCCTCCTGTTCATGTAATACATTAATACGTTTTCGATAACCAAGATGTTTTGATTCGCCAAAATTTATCAGAAGAGTCCTTTCTTACCGAGATGCTCAAAAAATCTTTCGCCTTCCTACCTGCTAAAAAAATTTATCGAGGCAAACTGCCTCAATGTGCAACCTCGATGGTGCCTTCACTAAAAGATGTTTTTTGGACTATTGCATATCACATTTGTAGGCAGCGTAGTGCTTTTTAGAAAGAATTCGAACTACATCTATTTTTGATAGTCCATCCAACTTCAAAATGTCAGCTTTAGCCGAAAGCGATATTTCTCAATAATGATCATACTGAGTCGTACTCGATCTTATAATTTTTAGAGGATTCGTCCGATTGGATACATATACATTCAAAGTTTTTCTCTGTCACAAGATATGAATAGAGATGTAACTTTTATAATGCAATTTCTCAGACTAGAGTCACAACAAAAAACTGTTTGAATATTAACCAACGTGTGTGGGTGTGAATAACACAAAAAAACGCATTTGCGCCTGACTGAGTTGTATTTTTACAAATAATTTCTTTACATACTCCCATTGAGCTTGTGGAAGGAAGTTAAAGTACGTACAAATGAAAAAGAATTGCTGTGCATGGTTAAGAACAGTCTCACTCAGGGATAACTAAACATCAGGAAATTATAATCTATACGCCTTCGGAGCTACTATCTTAAGAGTAGGACAAAGTGACCGTTTTAATGAGAGACTTATGGCCCACTTAAATCGTTTTTTGAGCTGATATATTGTGAGACATTGCCTTGATTGTTTAGGGGTTTATCGTGATTTCAAACCAGAATGGCATCATATTTTATGAAGACAATTATTGGTCAACAACTGGATAAAATTGTCGATTCCACTGGTAATAGTGACAAAGAACGTGGGATAGCAGGTCGGCTGAAATTGATCCGAGTACTCTAGAAACACAACGTCTCGATGAAGAACGATGATAGGCCAAAAATGCAAAACAGGAAGCCGATCGAGAAGCTGTGCAACAACAAATAAGAGATAAATATCATATTAAGAAGAAAAATGAATCGACACCATCTGTAAAGCAGCATCATCTCTTACACCTATCAATCGAAAGCACTCTCGAAAAGAAAGTGCAAGCGTCACACGAACGCCATCAAGGGGATAATTACACCCCCCAACGGCATCAAAATGAAATAGTTAATAATAAGGACTCAACTATGTTTAGTTCCATCGTAGCCAAATTGCCATTTAAACTTCCATGGAATTAACATTTGATATGTACTATTTAATTTACAAATAAATGTTTGCATATAACCAACATAGTAATTCTCAGTGATCTTATCGTGCGTGTCATTGCCTACACGTTATTTCAAAGACCGAGATTTTGAAGTTCGTTTGCATTCATCAACCCATCAAAGTAACCTAACAGTTTTTTTATTACTGAAGAGTAGACGCTGCTACTTACGGCAATAATAGCGAATCATTAAATTTCACTTCAGTTTTCTGCCAAATATCAATATTTTCGAATATTTTGCATAAATTCTACTTTCTCTTCAATAAATTTTTTTCTGTTGCTGAGAAGATTTACTACTGTATCTAGAGAGCGGTCCTGCTAAACAACGTTAAATTACTTTTAAGCATTTTGGATGGCTGCTATCTCTAAAAAGCTGATACACAAACATTTTACATATACTCCGTTTTCCTCTTCAATAAGACTGTAATTAGCAAAATATGCCTTTGAACGGGTCTAATTTTTTGTGGACAAATTAAATTCTGTATTAATTGCACTCACATTAAATTGTTTTTGCGTACTAATTGTTTTTTTATGAGATTTTTCAAAAATCGGTTTCCCGTAACCGGCTCCGAAGAAAAACGGCTAACATACAGGTAAGGCCCACTCAGTTACGAGAATAGGATCCAACTTTGAAAAACTTAATTTTAATTTAATTTTCTAAATTTTATTTGAGAAAATTAATTTGCCACTTTTTATGTTCAAGATACAACTCTCGAAAATGCTTTTCGAAACAGAAAATACGAGCAGTAGAAAAGCCGTCTCACAGGATCGAATCTGCAAAAGAGTTCTACTTTTCTGCTTCTTACTATTCGTAGTAAAATTGATTTATAAGTTTCTTCAAGTGTTCTTGCCGTTTAGAGTTACCGTTTAAAAAATTCTACTAAATGCTCGACTCCTAAAAGGCAATGGATTTAACCTAACTAACAACCTCCTTGTGTTTAATCTATTTGATGTCAAGAACTAGCTCGACTGGTCGGTTAAGCAGGCGGTTAATCTAGGTGATAACCTCCCCAACCGCCCGATTCAAGGTTAAACTTTTTGAGGCGGAGCCAGTTTAAGTGGGTCCAAAACCGTGTTACCTAGCTCCAACCGCCCGATTCTAGCTCCATTTTTTTTTGCTTGGTCTATTTCGTCCCTCATTTACTTACTTAGTGATAATGATGGTCCTCGTTCAATCATACTTAAAACTCTTGCCTCAAAATTCGTAGCAAGGTGTCCCTGTCGTATATTTTCTCCGTAGAATGTACAGACTTGTTCACCACTTTTATAATATGTTACTGTTTGACAATTTATATTTTTAAGACATTTTTGTGAACAATGTATTAATGATGTAATTAAACTTAAATTGCTTAGAAAATTAGCTCGATTTGACACAAAATATTCGCTATTGAATAAAATACTAAAATACGCTTGCCGCTGTGGTACCGCCAACTGATTATGCACTGGGGAGTAAAAAACGACTACTAAAATTATAATAATAAACTCCTTAATTCTAAACGCCTTTGGAAGTCCGTTGTAAAGAAATACAAAGTAAAATATAATAATAATGAACAAAACAAGAAAACTACTTACCTTTTACTTTTCTTCTATTTCCTCTAGTTACTTCTAACTTTAATTTTTTTTTCTAATTATTTCTCTTATTTTAGTTGAATTGATAATTTTTCTCACTTTTAAACACTACTACTAATTGTTTCTGTTAAAGTACTCTTTGGTTTGTTCGATGCTAATCATTAACAATAACAACAACCTAAATGCAAAAATAAGACATATGCAAGGTGTTTACATCTTACACGACAAGATTGATCTCTCTTTGCTATAATTAGATTACGGTGAGTATAAATAGTAAATAGACGTAGTCAGTACCCCTAAGTCAATGTTTTTACTGGATGGGTGGCAACAATCATTCCGATTTTCCTTAGTTTCTTATGCTTATCGAGAAATCTACATTTTTCCAGAGGCAGTTCCAAAAATTTGAAAAAGGCGATCTCTTTCATATTCTTTTTAATTATAACTTCGAAACGTTTCAGCTGTTCGTTTTGAGCAACGTCACATTCGACAGATCACACTGTAAAAAATAAAGTGCTGCAAAAAAGTGTTTTTTATGAAAACTGTTTTGCTATAAAGCGCATGGCTAAACATAGCCCTTTTCAGGTATAGAGAAAATAAATAACGTTTGATCTGCTGTAAACTAGAGCACTTCGTGAAAAAACGTGCGTTCAAAGTGATTGCAAAGACAGTATTTTTAAAAATGTATAGTAGAAAGATGCTTTTGAAGTGACCCAAGAGAAAACACTGTAACAAACAATGTGAATTACGCTCTTTCAGTATTTCCCCTTTCTTATGTGGATGGCCAAAGAATAATGTAATGTAGTCCATAGGCCGCGATTTTAATCTTTGTACTGTTTTTTCTTTCTTACTAAATAAAGTTTATATTAACAATGTGACATGGAGCGTTTTTTTGAGAAGACACCTTTTAAAGTCATATTGACAACTCATTCACCGCTTTTAGTTTGCTATAACTACTACACTGTAAAAAAAGTCGTAGATTAAAAAACTAAAAAGGGTTTTACATTTTGCATCTGTCACAAACGGTTTTTCAAAATGCACAATAAACCATCAAAAAACTAGTCAGAAAACCCTTTAGAGTAGAGTAATAAAACCGAAAAGGGTTTTTTATCTCTTATATATTTATAGAATATATATAAAAAACCCACGGTTTTTTCGAGGGTTTTTTGAGACAAGGGTTTATTAGCTGGTTTTTTAGACAGCTTTTTATGTCTAAAAAACCGAAAAGCGTTCCGTACAGACGCAAAATGAAAAAACAACAAAAAGGGTTTATTAGCCGTTTTTTTTTGCCGCGTCGAGTCGAATTGGTTCACAATTCGACCCGAAAAAGGACTTGATTCCCCCAACTCTGTTCCAAAATAAACAATACTAGAACGATCTATCTTACAGGGCTCATTTCGTCTCCGTTTATTCAATCATGGACTTCACAGTATCAAAAAATGTGAGTTAAAATTGATCCACTCGCGTAATTGTGACGATTGGAGCATTACGCCACCTATTTGCAAGTTGACCTATTGCAAGCCCCCTCTCTCCCTCATGCAATAGAAATCAAATAAAATCTCGTTACTAGTGGAAACAACAAGCGTTTTTACCTCGACACACAAACAAATCAAATACCGTTAAAGACCAAAGGAAAACCCAACTCATTTTAGCAAGTATATTAACAAAAAAATCACAGCTAGCGAAATACAATAGCGTTCTAGAAAAATAAGTGTTTCACTCGAAAAAAATGATTTCAACAACTTTTTTTGATTGAAAAATATTTACAAAACTAATCACACGGTAATTAAACGCTAAGGTGAAAATGACTGTCCTTCCAATAAAAAACGTGTTCAAACTGCCAATCTTGAAGAAAATATAAATGGCAGAAAAATGTTATTTAGTAGAACTTAAGCTCATAACAAAAAGCATAATAAATTTCGTAGAGCAAAAAAAGCTAAGACCATGGTCTTAGCTGCAGCTAGACAATATAACACACAAAAAGTTGAAATCAAGTTTGAAACTCACACGAAAATAAGATAATAAAACTAATTTTCTTCAGAAAAAAAGATAATGATAGTTAACGTTACTATTTCTACCGTCGTCCTCTTTTACCACCATTTCCTTTCTCTGTAACAATCACTTCTGAACCACCACGACCTGTTGTTACATTATGATCTGATGCTATATTGCCTCGGCCTCTCATGCTGCTACTGCTACCACCACGACGACTTGTTTCCAGAGGAATGGGTTCATCATCGATTGTTGTTGTTGTTTCCTCTTCTCGTGGTAGACTACGTTTACGATTGTTTAAATTAGAACTTTGTGATGATTGTTCTATAAAGACTAAAATAAAGACCAAACAGCATAGATTAACATACTCAAACCCAGAATAGGCAGAGGCTATTTCTACTACTCTGCCGCGGCAATTTGCTGCAATATTATTTAGACTTGTCGATGAATCATGGGCAACTTTTTGCTTACTAAATAGGTGAGACGCAGTTTCCGTCGTTCGTCCATCCGGACACGACACATGGACAAAAAAACTTTTGCACTAGGCAATGGAAGGACATGGACAGAATGAAAGTTTTTCCTTTCTTTCCACCTGTGTGAATCAAACAAAAATAACAAAAGCCGAAGCTAAGAAAGCAACATGAGACAAAAAAGAGAATATCTGCCTTTTTCTGCACTAAGGGATAGAAACTAAATCTTCTCTCATCGCACCAATTGTCTTTTTACGTTTTTTTGTTTGGATATGGACGGACAATAGATAAATTTTTTTTACCTTGGAATGGACAATGGACAGGCATGGACGAAATTAAGAAGTCCATGGACATGATAGAACAAAATGTATCCGTCTCACCTCTGTTTTTCTCACACATTAACATTTTTTCAAAACATATGACCTTTCTGCGAGAGCGGAAAACAAAAGGCTGCTTTTCTATTCTACACGAAATACTTTAGAACCTGCATCTTCTGTGATGTCACTTACCTTCAACTTCAATCTTTTCAGCTTGTGATTTCATTTGAACACTGACATTTTCTTTGTTTTTGTTCGATGTTTGTTCAGTCAATATTGTTCATGGAATGGTATCTTGAGTTGATAGTTGAGTTGAGAGTGAAGTGGCTGAGGACGAAGAAGAATTTAATTCTTGTAAATGCAAATCATTGGAAAGAGACGGTTTTGATGTTGTTGGAACTAATTCACTTTTAGTTTGAAAGTTATTAATTTCTGTTAAATCATCTTTTGGTACGGTAAACTGAGCAGTCGATGAACTAACATTTTTCGTAGATGATGCTAAGACGGCAGATGATGTTGTGGTTGATTTCATTTTTTCTCGTGTAGAATCATAATTTAATTCATTTAATAATGAACGAATAGAGTTACTAATATATTTACGTTCATTTAAAAGTGTAATATACAATAGACGAACAGTTCTCGATCGTGGATCAAATTTAATTTCAGAAATATTGTACATTGAGATCAATAATGCAATAGCTTCATCCAGCGATGAAGTTGAAGAAATAACAAGCCAGTTAACATATACATCAATCGATTGTTCATTAATAATTAGACATGGATATGGACTTGAAGGTTTCGAAATAAGCATAACAAAAAAGACGACTTTGCTCTTCACTAGAAATTACGAAAGCAATAAAAAACATGAAAAGTTCCAGTTTATCTAGGTCTAATTGTATTTTGCACAGAATGAAATTGAACTACCGACTTTTTCGATACTAAAAAGATCGAACAAGGGCGACAGTGATGCCATCTTATTCTAGTTTTTTTCTTAGAGGTTTGCGCATCGTCTGAGCGTCTTAGAAAAGATAAAAGACCTGTCACACTTACATCAGTACAGATAATATATTGTGAACTTTCACTGAAACGTTTTGCAACAGTTTTAATAAATCGAACTGAAATTGGATCTAAAGAGAGACGAAAGCTACATAGCTATAGCAAAGGTGCAAAACTCAGTTTTTTCGGTCAATTCAACTTGAAAACGAAGTGAACAGAGAGAAGTAAGGTCACTTTGCTTCAACACGTTTTCAAGAGAACACAACAAAAATTGTTAGCAAGGAAATTCAGCGTCTGTGAAAGTTCTTGGCTTAAACAAACAGCCTAAAAGAACAAAGGAAACTTCACAAAACTCGAATCAAAAATCGAAATGATTTATATTTGTTCTTCGCTCCATCCTAGAGGTGTGCAACTCTATCCGTGGTCCATGGACTTCACGGGGATGAACAAAAACGTTCGTTTTGTCCATAGACATGCACGGACACCGGACAGCCTGGAAATTTTTTCTTTCTTCACGATAGTTTTTCTCTGAGCTGAATGCAGAGAAAAGAAAATTGAAGACTTCGACTAGGCAGGTAGATTAACAAACTCCGTTTTCAACACGTACATTTCATTTTCTTAATTTTTTCCCTCATGAAAAGTTTTTGGATGAACGACGGGCAGACAAAATAATTTTTTGTGACAGCATGGACAATGGACGAAAATTTTGTTTTGTTCATGGACATGAACAGACATGAACAAAAAAATTTGCCAATGCCTCTGCTCATATAGAATGAGCTGAATTGTTTTCATGAGAAAAAATTGAATTCGCCTACTTCGATTAAGCATACTAGTTGCTGACCTATTAATTAGTCAAATGGACTCCTTACCTGTAATAAAAGTAGGAGTATCGAAGTTTTCAAACAATGCGGGAAGAATATTTGACACATTTGAAAGAACATCTTGACCAGTGACTAATTCGACTTCACCAAAAATCTAGTCAATAAAAAACACACATAAAAGTCAGATTGAAAGTGTAAGCAGTTTAATTTTGTTGCTAAGAAAAAACTCAGCCACGCATGTTTTTTTCTGAGCAGATAATGTTCGAGAAAAAAAGACATACCAATTTCGAAATACAATAACCAGGAAATTCACTTAAAACTTCATTCAATGGATGATTTCTAACAAACATTCTACGACACTGTATAGTTTGCATCCACTTTTGGTAACATTTATTTACATCATAATCAATTTTCACTAGTTCGTTTTTCATGTCTGATACTAAAGTATCCGTGTTTTCTTCTGTTTCGCCTGTCTGTACAACGATCTAGAATAACAAGGTCAAGTTGACGATGGTAAAGAAGTAGAAAAGTTAACAAATAAAAATGAACTCACTCTCTTTTCAGGACCTCTCTCAATCAGTGATAAATCTTGCTTCTTAATTGGACGACCAGAATTGACTTGTGAATGTTGTTGTTTTCTTGCATTGATTTCAACATTACCTTGAATCGGACGCCTCTTTGTTTTATACTTCGAAACTAATGTATGATACCACGAAGCTTGAAGTATAAAAAATCGCAAACGTGGTAAGAATGCAACATTTGCCAATATTTAGTTCCGCCAATGTCTGAAGCAGACGTGTGCATGGACAGATTTGTCTTGCCTATGTTCGTCCATGTCCATGGACAAAAAAAAAATTCTGTCCATTGTCCATTCAAAAGATTTTGAATGGCAAAATACGAGGCGTTCCCGAGAGAGTTTCTTATCTCCTTAGTTAGAATAGAGAAGAACTTCTTTTTTCTGTTGTATATTGAATAGTTTTGTTTTTCTTATTGGTGCTTGCTCGAAGGATGCAGGAAGAGAGGGTAAAAGCTTTTTACTCTGTCCGTAGTCCATCCATGTACCTGGAGAAATCTTATCTTTTTTATTCATGGACCATGGACATAACTGCACACCTTTGGTCTGGCGTAAAATCTTTTCGTTCCTGAAAGGTCTAGACAGACCAACGTATACACCAAGAAATTGCCTCGGATTCAGATTCTTGCTATGAACTTCTATAATAAATAAAGCTTAAGAGGCAGTGCACGATAGAAACACACTTTTCCAGCATAGCCTGCTCAATGAACTGTTACAGATTTTTCTCAAGTTATCAGAGCAGATGGAGAAATATGCCCTGAACATTTTTTTCCAGAATGCTTTCCCTTGCCGCTAGAGCGCTTACAAAAAAAGTAGTAAAATACGGAAAAAAAGCGATTTTCCAGTCGAAAACTTTGCTTATGCTATAATTCCGTCAAATCAAATGCTAATGAGCTTAAACTTTTACCAAAGCTGTCTTGCTATGAGTACTATCTATGATAAAAATTTGAACTTGTGTGAGATAAGCGTTCTCCAGAAATAGTTTATTCTTTAGGCATAGACAAAACGTTATCGGCCATTTTGCAAAGAGGTTTTTGCAACCGAAGATGGTTCGTTTGAGGGGTTCTCTACGGTTTCGTGAAGTAGGCCCAGAGTACTACCATGAATCGTCGTCGAATTTTCCGGGACATCATGGAAAACACTCGGGAGCCTCTTGTCAAAAACGTCCACATCACCTTGGAAAAACCTGAAAATTTTGCTTTTAAAACCCGTGGAATTATACACTATTCGACGCAGACTTTCGTTCTACATCTGAATATGTATAAATGAAGGTTCCACAGTGCATAGAAAAGGAGAAAAACGCCAAAAACTTCGGATTTTCCAGGGTTTAGAAAAGTTTTTCGGAAAATATTTTTCCCAATTTGTCTTGAAATTCAGCCACTTCCGTCAACTAAACAATTTTTCTGATTTAACAGCTCGATGCAAACTTGAATTATCTATCAATCTCCGCAAATCGCAGATTTTTAGCATTAAATTTTGATTTTTCAGAGATGTTT
>CAJNOQ010008327.1:0-11309 GCA_905250885.1 Didymodactylos carnosus | reverse complement strand
TGATGCATTGCCAAACGATTTGTCAGTGTAATTTGACACAACGATCGATGGTACAGGTGATGATGAAGTACGAGAGACATTATGAACTCTGAAAAGGATCAAGTGATAAAAATACAAATATTACTAAGAAGTATACACTCACATCCGATTAATGATAGTGGTTCTCACCGTTTTCCAATTATTGTAGACGACTCCAATGCAAATAATAAAGCAAAACAATAGAAACAGCTTGGTACTACCATTTTTTAACATAATAATGATTATTGTCCTCTGTAATTCTTCGTCTCGATGCTTTTTTTTATAAATCATAATTAAATAGGCGCATAGCGACACTACTGCTCTAGTCGTAGCCAGTCAGAGTCTAATCGGTAGCCTTTTGCGGAATTCTGAAAGCAGATGATGAGAACAATAGCAATTTAACTGAGATAAAGTAGCGAAAAAAAGTCTGAATCCATATGAGTATAGATTATTCAAAAACTTTCAACTTAACTGTAACCTGCTTAAAAAGCGTTTTCCAGAAATCTGGAATGTCCAAAAAGCCTACTTTTTATAACGTAATACCAACGGCTTACCAATCATTCGATAAGATAGAGCACAGACTTCTCTTCAAAATGAGATTTTGCGCAAGTCTCTACTACCTCTATTCTCTATCTTAATCAGTGATGGAAAAGATGTTGGCATTAGGTTTTATAGCGTAGGATTTTTGGACATTCTGGATTTCTTGGAAACTTCTTTTAAGTTGGTTACAATTAAGTTGAATAATGTATAAGCATATCGAGGTTAGTGTTGCACAGGAAAAACAACAGAAGAAGTTTGTTTCCTTTTTCCGCTACTTGTCGAACAGATCGGCATAAAAACGTACTGATTCATGAGACTCTTTTCTTTTAGACAAAAAAATAATATTGTCATATTTCCAAAATAAAGCATTTACATTTTAGAATACACTATGGCTGTTGAACGTATGTTCGTTGCCGTGAGATTTAGAATCCGAATTAGTTCAGTTTATAAGCTTGTCAGTATCATTTGGATCCTTTCTTCAGTATGGGTAGGGTAATCTGGGACCAAATGTTCGATGATATACTTCAAAGACTTTCTATATGCAAATATTATTGTAAAAACAATTTCTTTACTTGTATGTTTCACGGATGATATATCAGTTGTACAGAAGCCAATACGAATGGTATTACTGATATTAATTTTAATATTGATATTACAAATTTTAATAGCGTTCTTCGATAGTTATTTGATTCTTTGTCAACTATGTGAAACATGCCATCTTTCTATATATATATTCGGTCAAGTATACAAACATTTCTATAGAAAGTAAATGATGCCAGATGTGACATGAATAATTCTAAAAGTGGATAATATGATACTATTATTTTTTTTAAAAGGAAAGCTGTGTCATCAACCAGTAAGTTCCCATGTCTGTGTGTTCTAACTATAGGTGTTATCTACAAATCAAAAAAAGAATTTGTTTCCCCAAGATCTTTTTACCGAGAATTTCTGAGCGTAGCGAAAGCCCTGAAGCTAAAAAAGTCTTAAGAAAAACGCAAAAATTAGTTTCGATTCCGTTCAATGCGCTTTACTTAAAAACTGTTTGAGCGTTAAATGATTTGTTGATATTTTCCTAGAGATTAGCGGTCATGGCGGATCTAATGAAGACGTGTGCGGCCATGTATGGCACATACGTGCGCGTATGCGATACAAGTGCAAAAAAGCCAGAGGCTCGAGAACGGCGTCAAACAATATAAACGTCTAAGATCCTCATAAAACTTTCAGTGACGAGCTGAAGGCCCAAGATGAAAACGATCTAACCGCACTATTGGATAGACCGTACAAGGGACTACATAGGGTGAAAAAAATCCCTCTTCTCTCATGTTAAAATAAAAAATGATTTATTGCTCCTGTGAGTTTGTGTGTCCTTATTTTGAATGTTCTTCAAGAAAGAAGCTATATACTATACTCTGAAAGAGGAAATATATTCTCCTTGATAGTCTGTAATTTCAGATCGAAGAGCAAACATTCGTTTTGGTGAATCTTTAAAAAAATTAATTATACAACATGAAATACAAGTTGAAATTATATGTTGAAAATTGGTTATAGCATCATACAATTGTTCGGCTGTTGAATCTTTCAATTATCTAAATTTGTCTAATATATTAACAATTGGAATATATAATTCTAAAAATGTTGCAATTGACAATCAAGTCACATAAACTCAATAGACGTTTTTCATTTGTTAAACAAATATGTTCTCCTTGATAGTCCGTAATTTCAGACCTAAGAGCAAATATTCGTTTTGGTGAATCATTAAAAAAATTAATTATTTTTTGATTCCGATCATGTTACGAATTTGTGAAACCAGTGCCAAACTGAGACAATGGTTGGACAATATTTTGTGCCAACTATGTTCGTTTCTGTTATTCTCTCTCTTCCTGCTTCCTTTATTTCCTTTTACTTTTTCTCTAAACTTCTACACAAACTTCGCGTAACTAACCTCACAAATGTCGTCAACGAATAAGCAGGAAATCGAAAAGAAAAAAATATTACGTTTATTGAAGGAAGGAGAATTGTTCACAATAGCTGAACCTCCAGGAGGAGCTACTGGCGATTTCTGGTCTAGTCTTAAAAGAATCAAAGATAAAGATGATTTATTTGAACCACTGGTACAATGTTCAGTATGTGATACTCTTCGTATACGAACCAAAGAATGGCATAACAACGATTAGCTTACATGTTCAAAATTGTTTGAAACAAGAAGAAACATTAAAATCACAGCCACCAATTAGTACAGCAATAAAAACAACAACCGCAATTAATTCAGATGAGAAACGATCATTTTTATAATTGCTTGTGCTAAATATTGTGCATTTGATTTAGAATCATTTAATTCAGTTGATGGTGAAGGTTTCGAACAATTATGTCAAAAATTAATTGATATTGGTTATAAATACGGTGGTGCCCGAAGTGGTTTACCAAATGCAAAAGATTTTTTACTAGATCCAACAAATATATCACGTACCGTTAAACAATTAGCCGAAGAATATCGTGTTAAATTAAAAGATTTATTACAGCAAGATTTGAAAAAAATAAAATTATTTGGTGTAACTTTAGATTATTGGAAAAATGGTGGAACATCGGAAAATTATTTGATAGTTAATATTCATTATACAAAAGATGGGAAAATGGTTAATTTAAAATGGTCATTTTGTGACAAATAATAGACGATATTTATTAAAATTTTACATAGTGTAAAAAACTAGGCATTTCGCTCTATCCGTTCGTAAAAAAAGCTTCTGTTGTGGCTTTTCCATGACAGAGAAAATTAGCTTTCTTTTTTTTGCTACGTGTTTTCTTAAAATGTGTGCTCAGTGTAATCGGTTTCCGATTTTTTTGAAGCTTCAAATTCAATGATTTTTTTACCGAAGGTAGACCTACTAACGATACATATATACTGATAGCGCAAACACTCCTGGATCGAGTAATAGATTTTCCACAAAAACCCTCGGTTTTTGAAATAAATTAGGTTTTTCGAAGTTCATTAACATTTGAATTAAAAAATAACGAGATATTTGGAATCAGTGGAAAAACTGCGTCGAATGGTGTATAATTCAGCCGTATTTGTACGGACACTTTTGAGTTTAGTTGATTCCTTTGTTTTTTGCATGTGCGTATAGGGATTTTTGGCTGAAATTTTAAAATTTGAAATTATCGGCAGATGAAACCGTCTAAAACACTATTTCTCTAAGTTATCGATGATTCTCTATCCACTGCAATTGTTTTCGCGTTTTGTAAAGGTTTTCTAAGTGGTTTTCTAGAGATCGGATCTATGGAAAACCACTTATAAAACCTTTTTAGAATTTGAAAAGCATTCCATTAAATAGAGCACACAAGATAACCTATAAAAAACGCGCTTTTAAGTGTTCTTGTAGCTTGCAGATCAAAAGACCACGTGCCTAGTGAAAATTGCTCACTGTACGGTTGCATTCACTTACATCAACAAACTGTAAATCAAGTTTCTTTTGAATGACGATAGCGTCATTCTGATTAAAGAATCTGACGAGTCTGGCTTATCAACTTAAACTTAATATTACTCTACGTTCAGTTTTCATCCTTCCGGATTAGGCATGCACCGTTTATAATCGGTATAGTACACCAAGCATTTTTCTACAAGATGAGTTATGGCGGAAGCCTTCATATTTTCTATTTCTGCCGCACTCGCTTGTTGATGAAGAGCTTTAAACCGGTTATTCGGTTACAATCGGCTATGAAACTTTTAAGGAAATATTTACTTATAAGCACTGAATCAAGACGAAGAATACTTTCATAGCTCATCTTGTAGGAAAATGTTTGTTCTACAAAGCCCATTTGTTAGAAAAACTTTACAGAATCAATTTTCGTTGAAAAAAAATATTTTCCAAACAAGTGCACAATTACAGTCGCAAGTCTATTCCAGATGACATTTCAAAAACTGTAGTGTAGGAGGTTACTATTTACGTCAGAGAGAAACTATTTTTCTCCTTTATTCTCTCTATTTTAACTGCTGAACAGCTCTATACTCGTCGGTTCCGATGTTAAAAGCTTTTCTGTTTTCACAAATTTCTAGACAAGTTCTTTTCTTTTCCCTCTTCCATTTTCTGTGTTTTTATACATAAGTATACACATATCTATATGCAGAACTTATATTTTCAATTCTAGCATTATATTATAAATAAATTTATTCTATTAGAAGCTCAGCTGGATCACGACTGTTTTTCAAAACATCTTACATGTCATTTGCATCGACTTTCACTGCTGATATCACAGTGCCGACCGTTTCTCCGGTAGACACTGTCAGAAAGATTTCTTCGTCAAATTATTGAAATACCAATTATTGAATTCGATAGGTTATCAGTCAAAGAAGCAACATTTGTGTTCCATGGCGTTAAACGTGCTTATTCATATTTATCACAAGATTGTACTGTTTCCATTCTCAAAATTGTTTTCTTCTTTTGCATATGATGTTACGGACGAAATTCCAAACTTTTTCCGTTTGCTGTACAATATTTCTCCAATAAGGCGTTGAACGCGATATGATGAGTTTTGATTGTTCTTGACATAGCAAATCAGGCTTATTTTTTTTGGGGCGGTTTAGAGAAAAACTGTATTCTGATTCCTTTTTGCATGCAGATTCCAAATCGGATGTTTGTTTTCTGGTGGAACGTCTAGTTTTTGAAAAAGAAGCGAGAAAACGTTTTTACGTTGAAATTAGGTATTTTTCACCTTCTCCTTTTCTCTCTCTTTCTCTCTTTCTGTTCGTTTCACCATTTTCATGATGAACGAAGAGAATGAGGAAGAGAATATATGATATGTTTAGTTCTTCTTACTACTGTTTAAACTAGGCCTAATTGGAGTAACTAAATACCTAAGTGAATTATTTCATAATGCGTATGATGGGCAATGGGTTGTCAACTGCAGCTTTAACAGTACCAGAAGTCGATAATACAAACGTTGACAATATCTACTCTGTCTAATCAGCCAAATGAATTGAAGAGTTAAACTCGTATTTTGAGTTTGTTGAACTGAATTATGTTGTAAATGGCCCGACGAAATTCATTTTGTGTTTTCCGTTATAATTTTGCGTATGATTTCATGCTCACTGTAGCGATTTCTCTCTAAATAATAATCAGTTTATTTTGTTCTACCAGGCATTATTACAGTATATAAAATTAGATATTTAAGTTTATTTAATTCAATTGAACGTGTAGTCAAAGTTTATGTAGCTATTTGAGCATATTTTTTCAATCTCGGTGACAGTTACCATAATGAATACTTTTGTCACATCGGAAGAATTCATTTGTATATTATAGTTTTTCAAAAATGTTTATTCGAAATGCTAGACAAGTTCTAGCAAGTTCTTTGCTTTTCCCTCTTCCATCTTCTATGTTTTTATACATAAGTATACACATATCTATATGCAAAACTTATATTTTCAATTCTAACGTTATATTATAAATAAATTTATTCTATTAGAAGCTCAGCTGGATCACGACTGTTTTTCAAAACATCTTACATGTCATTTGCATCGACTTTCACTGCTGATATCACAGTCTGAGACGCAAGATGCATTCCTTTATTTAACCAAAAGAAAAAAACGAATTAGTTTTATTTTAGTTTGGAGAAGCAGATTATTCTGCTTTAATTTGTAATAGTTCAAATGATTTGGCAGATTATTTTTGATATATCCTCCATTATTTCATGCATTATTGCTGTTATATTATCGATTATGTTTATTCTAACGGTTATATTTTATCGTCAGCATTGTCTCCCTGTCATCAATATTCTCATATGTAATACATGTTTGGCATATATTGTATTTTCTTTGAGCCTTCTAAGTCAAATCATTGTCATGTATCAAAATGATGTCTATCAAATTCCAGTGAATAATAACTTTTGTTCTATCCAGGGCTGTTTTACATACATTGGGGTAGGATTGCTGTATTCTTCATTCTGTGTACAAGCCATCTATCGTTATATGATTGTTTCTCATGGTCATAAAAGATGTTTGCGTACCGGCAATTACTATTTGTTAATAATATGTCTTCAATGGCTATACATCTTGTTAAGCGTACTACCGTTCTATGTAAGTGGTCAAATTAAGCTGATCTTACCTGACTATTTATGCATGATTCCATTTACAAATACTCTAATGACATTAGGCATTAGTATAGTCGACTATATAGACTCGTTGGCTGCAATTGGAATATTTTATTATTTGGTTGCACGAACTGTACGCAGTTCGACTGCATCTAGTTTAACCCAATTTCGAGCTCGACGAGAAGTCCGAATGATGAAACGTATTATAATACACGTTCTCTTCTGTCTGGTATCGGCATCACCCTACACAGGATTTTTTATCTACGGCATGTTCAGAAATCCACCCCATTTTGCATGGAGAATCATTTACGGATTTGTTGCACACTCATGTTTAATCGGTTCAATACTAAATATTTATTCTTCGGATGATGTTAAAAAAGTTATTGGCAATTACATCAAACGAAAACAAATTGCTCCTACAATAGCAACAATCAGTCGGACAAAGAAATTTTTTGTAAAATATTGACCCGTTCAAAATACGTGTTTTACTTCTTTTGTCACTATCAATTATTTTAATTATATAATTAAAATATTTCAGTAATAATTAATAGTTTTAATAATAGCTAATCAACAAGAAGTTAGAGAAGTCGACATTCGCTGGGTTACTACCAGAGAAGTATTTACTCTTATTTGTTATATCAATTCGATTAAAAGAAAAGTGCTTCTATTTTCTTTCTAAGCGTAATATAATTTATTCATTTCACAAATAATTAAAGATGAATCATCCCTGGTCGACCGATTTTACGGCAATTCTATAGAAATCTTACGAGAATCTTATATAAGGCAGTCGACGGAAATGCGTAATTTACTGAGAAGATTCTTATACGAAGGAATCTTATAAGATTTTGATAAGAATTCGGTAAAGTGACGTATATAATTATTTCATAAGAATTCATAAGATTTCAATAAGCCGGCATCAGAAATTTTAATTCTTTCAAATAGATCGCCTGACCATATTCAAAGATGAAGTTGGAGAACTGCATCATCATTTACTGCAGATTTTTCTTCTCCGGTTGCTTGCTCTACTCGGCTTACACAATATCGACACGCGGTACGACTTTTTCAATATCTACTGCCTGAAAAATCTGTAAAATTTTACACTGAATTGCGTAGCTATCTAATTTAATGCTGATTTAAGCATTTTCCTCTGTGAAGAGAGTAAGCATGCTACATAGTCGAGTTAATTTTCTTTGTAATCGATCGTAGAAAAAGTAAGATATCCATTGTTTGTTACATTGTCAGCTGATCTACTGATTTTCTATTCTACTGTTTAGAAAATCAGTAGAAATAGAAGAAGTGAGAGCAATATTCCAACGAGTAGACTAGAGTGGCTGAATTAACTTTTCACCAAAACTTCCACTTTTAAGACTATATAGTAGGTGTTTTTCTTGGCATTTTTGGCAAGGTTTTCTCCATAATACTTTTTCATTTCCATGAAAGATGCATGGAAAAAAAGCCTTTGTAATTCAATTTTGATCACTTTTTTACGTTTGTGATTCCATAAAGGAGGGTTATTGCGGCGTGGTCCATCGAACTGTACTGCTTAGGGCTAACCAAAAGTTCGTAGAACGATGTTTAAATTTTTATAAAATGCTTAACATCGAAAGATTTATTGCATGAATACTTAGTAAAATGTCTCGTCTATAATTCTAACAGTCTTTTGGATAGAGCTTATAATACAATAAACATGTGAAAATTCCTTGTTCAGAATTCGAATATATTTAGGATTTACCAAAGGTTTTCAAAACATCAAATAAAAATATATAAAGAAAGGTCGATGTTTAGGTTTATTTTATTAAATGTTCAAAATAGTCACCATTATTATTTATACAAAGTTTCATTCTTTCTAATAGTTTGTCAAAAGTTTTTTTAAACTCTTTTTCTGGAATATTGTTCACGAAATTCCAGAAAAACGGCCGAGCTAGTGATTCTTCGTTTTCTTGGTCAGCCAAGTTAATCTTGATGTAATCATTGAGCCAAAAGTCACAGGGTGCAAGATCAGGTGAGTATGGTGGATGTAGTATTATTTCAATACCTTCTTCTGTTAAATAGTCAATAACATCCCGATGAATATGAGGACGACCATTATCGTGAAGCAATCTGATGCATTTTGTGCGTGATGATTTTTCTTGTTTCCGTATTTCATTAACAACAGGTTTGAGACAATTTTCAATGTAATAGTTGTGATCGATAGTCTTGCCTTCATCAACTTTGTGTATAAAAACAGGACCATTTGATTTAAAGAATAAACAAAACAATGTTTTGGGCTCAGATCCATTTCGACGAACAATGGTCCTTGGTGGTTCATTTTCGCTAATCCATGTAGCATTACTTGACTTTCGACCAATCTGTCTATGATAAATCCATGTTTCATCACCAGTAATCACATCAGATAATCTCCGTTTCCCAGTCTGAAATTTTGCTAGATTTTGACGACAAACTCTAAGTCGTTGTTGCTTTTGTTCATCACTGAGTTTGTGAGCAACCCAACGTTATGTAACTTTTCTCATCTTTAAACAGTCATGAATGATCACTTCTATTGTACCTTGAGAGAGGGAAGTCTCGGCTATGGTATCATCATAGGTTGAATGCCGATCACCTTCAATAACTTGTCGAACTTGTTCGATATTTTCGTTTGTAAGTACCGAAATCGGACGACCAGATCGAAAGTCATCATTGACATCCTCTCTCCCTTCACGAAAACATTTCGCCCATTTTGCAACAGTTGAATATCAGCATCAGCTCCCAATGCTGTTGTAAGTTCTCCGCAAATTGTCTTTGCATCTATTTTCAGAATTGTCCGAATTTTAATATAATATCGATTAAATTCATCGATCATTTTAATGATTTAAAAAAAATTCAAATCAGATTTTGTCACAGGTTCAGGATGACTTTGATATTTGATACAAAGTATCGATCATAAATGCTGATTTACTCACACGAAAAAAGTAAGCGAATCGAATGAACTAACTCAATAAATGATTTTGTACTCAAAATATACTGTTACATGTAATATTTAAGTGCATATGACGTCAGAAAATATCATATGAGAGAGGAAAGAAAAAATGTGAAATTCAGAAATATACTCGAATCCTGGACAAGGAATGTTCGTATATTCACTGTGCTATAGACTTTATCTAAAAGACTGTTTGAATTATAGACAAGACATTTTATTAAGTATTCATGCAATAAATCTTTCGATGTTAAGTATTTTATAAAAATTTAAACATCGTTCTACGAACTTTTGGTCAGCCCTAAGTACATATCCAAACAAAAGGAGGGGGTGAGACCTCCCCTTAAGCCAAAATTTGTGTGCTAAATATATTAGGATAATGCACTTACATTGCATCCATTGACTTTACTCGTGTAACGAGGGTGACAGTACCATTTGGCTTGTCCATGTAACGCGACACTTCGCTGATCAACTTTCTTTTGAGTTTTTTTTATCTGAAAAACAATAGGGGCACATCGCTAGACGCAGCTTTTCATGCTGGTCACAAATCTGAGTTTTTTTTTGTAGAAAAAATTAATTTTCAGTACAAAAATTTAAAAATCACTTTAATTTCAATTTTCTGACTCAGACATTTTGTTCAAAATTTTTTAGAAACATACCATTGAATAGAGAATTCAATTCTCTACAAAATGGCTAGTTTTTGTTTTGAGATCTGTTTCGAGACACAGTGGTTGCTTGAACATTTCAAGTTCCGCCTTCGTCCGAAAATCTCAAAGAATTTTGCACACTTTATTTTCAACTGCGGTCTTCTCAGGAAACCTATAACTACACAGACTACCAGTATGAAGTTTTTTGAACAACGTTTAGTGGCAAAAAATGGCGCGGCAAAAATGTGTGTAACAGCGTTACGTTTGGTTTTTGCTCTTTTTGCGCTAGTAAAATAGTTACAAGAAAACTTATTTTACCACTGAAAAGTTGATGGTTCGATGCTCTACAAAATTTGCCCTAGGGACATTTCATTTGGAGAAAGACTTTAGCAGGAAATTAGAATTTTAGCAAGCGCACTCCGAATTTAGGGTCTTTGTTGTCGGTCAGCCGTTTCTTTCAGTTTGAACAGGCGTGTATATATGTAGGAATAAGCAAACAGTCAGAAAACTTAACGAAGGAATGATGATGTAACAACGTTAAGCGATGAAAAAACCTTTCTCGAAGCTCGAGACTTTAACAAGAAAGCTTCGTTTTTATAGCATAAATAGAGTATGATGAGCTGCGTCAAATGGGGTTTTAACAAACTTTCTAGCTCTCCAATTTTCCGAAATAATTGAAAAAAAGTGTATCAAAAATGTAACAGCGTTACGTTCGGACCGCCCTACTCGTTGTACGAGCGATGCTGCGTCAGTATTCGAGATTCTGCTGATTCATGTGAAATGAGAGTGTATATTAGATCGTACTTCTGTAGCTCAGTGGTTAGAGCTTCTGACCTGTTACCAGAGTATCCTGGATTCGATTTTCGGTCGAGGCATACATTTTCTTTTCACATACTTGTTTATCAATTTCACTTCTAGCGGTGTTAAAAATTCGCTTTCTGACTATATGTAACTAAGCTTAATAGAATAAAAGTTCATCAGTAATGCGACATGCCAGTGTGATCACATGATTAGCCAACTCAACTCTAAACAAACGAAATAAAAATTAGAAAAGTATTTAACTTTTGTCT